>JAQFYZ010003400.1:0-13567 GCA_034695085.1 Cylindroiulus punctatus | reverse complement strand
ATGTCTTAACATCAGATTTTGAACACAAGTTTTTCAATTCTTTGAGTATCATATCACCCTGACTGCCACCAATCCACAGTTTTTAACTAAAAACATCATACGGGATATTCCTAAATCCTAAGCTAGGATGAGGGTGGATGGAGCTGCTGGAAGACTGAGTGCTGGGATAGCATTTTGCTTGGATAGTGAAAAATTTCCCTGACCACTTACCAATTTCCCTGACTTATCTCTGATGGCTTCCCTGACCTATGGGCTATGGCCACCCTGGCCTAAGTTACTTTGGCAAACCAATTTAATGGAAAATCAGAAAATTGACACGTAAGGGGTCATTCGAGCTCGTATACAGGTCAAATGCCATATTTGCTGCGATTTTTCAACTTGCCAAGTCGTGATGGTCAAAAAAGTCAAAAATACACGATATCAATGCACATGCAATGCTTAAAAATTACTTCAACAGACCTGAGCCGAAAGGGACCTTGGCGTGCATCAGGATCTTTAGGCGAGTGTATGGACCAGTCAAAAACAACGTGCTTGAAGAACGTGGAAATTCCATAACAATGACCATCAGCATTGTAGAACAGAGGCTGGTTTGCTGTGGCATTTAGGGAAGGGCGGCCATGGTGGGGCACATCTTGTTTGATCTGCAATAATAATAGTCACAAATATCAGATTTCAACTCATTTATTTTTAAAGAAATGAACAATGACACGACGATACAATACTTGCACTTACCCCTTCAGGAAGATTCCCAAATAAAATTCATTTTATATAATAACAGCATTATAATGACAATTGCATCATTTTATTTCTTTTTTAAATCGTACAAGTATTCGATATAATAGTCTGTCGTTTTGGCAACTGGACTAACCGTGTTGTCGTCTTTTTATATTTAAAACATGTTTGGCGAACGTAAAAAAATAGGTCCGTATTGTGAAGTTCAAACGTTTCTCTCTTCTCGACTATGAGGGCAAGCAAGGAAACGCTTGAAGGGACAAACTATAAGGGTGCACGAACGTCAAGAGAAATAAAAAATACTATTCGACCGTCTAAAACCTGTGCTCACCCGAGAAAATGAGATTGCTATCTGAAGGTTATAGAGTGGCCTCCAACATTCCTTATCCATCGAAATTCGTACAAAATTAGCCCGAAAAGCCACTTGCGTGCCAGTAGGACGAGGCTTCGACACCTTCTCAATCATAATAAAATTGGTTCAACTTTGACATTTGGTTTCAATTTGAAAGTGCGGCGGTGATAATTTTCATTTTTTTTAAAGAACATGATGCGAAATACTAGGCGAGTACTTGGTGAAGGCAATTCGAGAAAAATCTCTCGGGACGTTGGGAGACTGCATTACTGATTTTCTTAAGACTTTGTTCTCTGACCATACATGATTACTATTGCCTAAATGCTGCAGAGGTCCTTGGAATACCAGGTCTATAATGGCTCGCAATACTGGGCGGTGCAGTCGATATCTGTTTCAGTGAAATAATTCTGTTGATTTTAGTAGGACTCCAAGACAGTGGGTCAAAACTTGAAAAGCCTTGAAAGAATGTATTTTAGTTCATTTTCGCAAAATATTTCTCATAAATAAAATAATGAATTACTGGAAGCTTGATCACAACCAATGGCTTTAGTGATTTCCCCCTTTATCTTTTATAAAGCAGCAGCCATCCTGAATTCACTGAATCAGACACAGACAGGGTCACCGCCCTAGAAAAACAATTCTGACTGTTAATCACCTTTCCAGCAACCAAACAGAATTATTAAAAATCTACCATACGTAGACGATAACAGTGCGGAACGTGCATGAGTGCCAACGAGAATTAATAGCCAACAGTCCGGCTGGCACCAGCGGCCACGTTCCATATTTCCACTTGGTTCAACGAAAAATCGTAAACTTTTCCGTAAACACTTACGAAGCGCCAGGATTCCCTACGAGGGGCCCGAAGCGAAGAATCGGCAGCAACAGTCCATCTTGAGACGTTCCTCCTCCAAAGCACGAGCCCTGCCCTGGGCCGATGCACAAAACAGAGGCAGGCAAAAAAGGGCACGTCTGCGGCTTTTCTCCGTATAATATATACGTACAAAGACGGCCCTGGTGGGACCTTGTCCAGGACAAGACGGGTGCAGAAATAGCCAAAAAGCAGCCTCATTAAGGGACGACCTTCCTCGTCCTAGGGCTGAAGAGCGTCGGCGGTAGCATCTAGACGTGGTTCTAAGCAGTGAGGCCTCTAGCTGACTAACGAAAACCAAAGTGCATAGTGGTTAGGTACATAACAAGAAAGGAGGGTCGGGGCTGGAAATGAACGCTCGAGTCAACAAGTGAAAGGATCAACAATGAATCGCGACGAGCAGGTCGTCTGGGGAGGCCCTTTTGGGGGGTGGGCGCAGGGTCACTTCGGAACCGCCCAAAAAATAGGTGGTTTCACCGTGCGGTCCTAAGACGAGGTTCCAGCACCTCAGCGTCTGCCTGCGCTTCGCCGCAATGTTACCCCCCGAGACTCGGTCAGTGGGCGCGGGGCAGGCGTAGGGTCCGGATGGTACCTCTGTTTTGGTAATTTGGGGTTTAATCTGGAAATATACCCGATTATGGCTGGTAGCAGGTAGACAATGGTATTTGAACGAATTTGGTTCGACGGACGGTGGTCGGTCACATGCATCTTATACTTTTATCGAAGTGAATTACCAGATGAGCTACAAAATGTCTATTTGAAACAAATAATGGAAAAACATTTTCGAAAGTTGAAACACATTCTTGACAGATATTTTTTTCTGGCAATTTGCTAAACCTTCTTTAAACCAAAACGTGATTATCAGAAAACGAATTTCAGCTTCCCGAGAAGGGCCTTTTTCTGGCCATCAGAATATTTCCATTTGCAAATCTCACTAATGACGCCAATATGCGGTTTCGGTAATGATTTATCGATTTTCACCAATCCGGTTACCCCGGCACCTGTCCCATCAGCCAGCCTTCGACCACAGACCGTCTAGTCCCCTTTTGGACCTGGATCTCCTAAACGAATCGAATATAATTATATAATGTGTAGTATAGATATAGCTTTTATATAGAATATATGTATATCATAATTGAAAGGGTAATACTTTGTTCTAAATTGGTGGTGAGATGATGGAGGAAGGGGGATGGGGAAGGAGGGCCGACAGCGCCTCGGCCGACTCCCAGGGTAGGTTTTGGTTCCTTTGGTCGCCTTGTTTGGGCAGGGGCCAAAAGGAAGCCGTGCACCTCATTGAGACTCGTCCCATTTACCAGGTTTAATCATTTAGCATTTCAGAGACCCTCGCCACATCCTGCATACCATAAAGCGCATCCGATTTTAGTTGCTCTTGCATGGTCCTCCATGGCCAAAGCTTCGATTTGCATAAATTGGACAAAGCGTTCTTCCCCTATAATAGACGACAATCTGTAGAATATTCCATTCCGGGCCATTATCATCGAGAAATAGGCAAGTGCCTGCATGTACATTAATTAATTAGTCCGTATACACGTATACGTCTGGCCCCTTGCAAATCTGCTTCACAAATAGGCGTTGCCGTTAGCACTTGTCAGAAACAGAAATTTTAAATTTAATAGGCAACACTATTTGCTTTGTCAGTGCCTGATTGTATATTAATTGACCGAAGAAAACTGGCTATATGATGAAAATCTATACTGATGCAATAGTTACACCAGTTGTCATACTGTTACTGCGGTAAAAACGCTATATGGTACCCAGGATTGATACAATGGTACCACTTTCGACAGGATTGCAAGTACTCATCCCCAGTACAGACCCCAATTTCTCTTGGCCACACCCTGATTCCTTGCCTTGCAGATTGGACACCAGGTGTGGCTTCAGAGGCAGTCTCAAGCAGGGGCAGGGCAAAAACCATGGCCGAAGGGATGGCTATCCACGGTTCGTGCCACCGGGGTACAGTCGGGCGCCAATCTCAACCTCCCTCTCCAGGATCTGCATCGGTTGGATTTTCTTAGTACTGATATCACATCGTCCATCACAAGGGCTACAGACATAAACAATCTCTAGTTAGATAAATGCGTCTATGACAGCCACGGGGTCGCGTGGAACATTCATTCTCAATATCACTAGGAATGTATTTAAATATAGGACTCGGCTAAGTTACAGGTAGAAGTGAGAACTGGAGTCGAATTTGGGGGCGGTGCGTGGGGGCGTAAGGGGGCAGGGCTACACTCGGAGGAGGCCGGAAGCCGGCCGTGCTCCGCCTAGACGGGGCGGGGTGGGCGAGGTGGGTCAACTAGCTAAGTTTCTTATAGGTGGGCCAATACTCGGCGGTGGGGAGGGGGGAGGCGAGGCTCCGCCCCCGTGGAGGTCCCCCGGCTAGCTACGATTCCAATAATGCGAGGGGCGAGTACAAGGGGGCGGGGCGAGTAAGTGGGGCTGGTTACGAGTATCGTGTATAGTTTCGCTAGACTTAGTGGTTAGATGAGTCGTAAGAGGAGGCGAGTACGAGTGCAAAAATGCAGTAATAGTAGTAAGTGGAATAGCCGAGGACGGTGGCCGCACGGCGCAGGAGAGCGGTGACGGATCCCCGGAGCGCCGCGGGCCGCGGTCCTCGGGGTTAATAGTTAGCACTAGAGCTAGCGGTAGTGGAAAGAGTTACGAGTGTGAAACGAGAAGATTAAAGTGCGGTTGAAAAGGCAAAAACCGGACGATGCAAAGCGCCCCGCAGCGGGCCTGCTTGAGCCCTGGTGTAGATGATGTCGGGTTGCCCTATGTCCAAGTAGCAGCAACAATGGTCACTTGCCCCAAAGACCTAGCTCCTCCCACGGGAAACCATGCACTGGTACGAGTAGAAGAAGACGACATTATAAAAATGCAAAGAAATACAATTTCATGATACTGTGGTAGGAAAAACCTGTTCTCCAAAATTGAGCTCAGCTCAACTCGCTAAAAATATAGAAAACACCTCTTTCTTGGTTTCCTGGAGTCGGGGCTAAGTTTCGTAGGAGAGGGGCTAGCTCGGTTTTCCGCTACTTAGACAAGGGGTTTACAGCTTGCGAATCCTCCATGCCTGCGGAGACTCGTCTTTTAACATCAGCAGATCCAGACTCGCTAGTTTGTCAAACTCTGTGAATGGCTGATTTTTTCTGATGCTACAGCTATTCCGAGCATCAGGTACGATTCGGACAATTTCTTTTTGTTTTGGTAAAAAAATATTGCGGATAGCGTTTAAAGTGCATCGAAGAAGTGTAGAGCAATCCAAACCAGTTTACTTTAAGTTTACCAAGTATTGCTCGTGCCAATCCAGGTTCGACTCCATCATTGAAGAGCGAAGATTCGCCATGGCGCTACCACATCTACTCGCGATTTTCGATTCTAGTCAACTTCTGAATCTGGACGCATCCGGACGAATCTCCGCCAGGCCGTGAGGGCTCGAACCACTGTAGCACGGAGACCGACATTCTGCCCTGAAACAAACTTTCGGTTGGGCCCGGTGCGGAGCGGGCTGTGCCGCCGTAGTGCGAGAGGAAACGGGAAGGGCTAAAAGCACTGTGAAGGAGGATTCAAAGAGAGAAGAAGATGAATAAGTTATTCAGTGTCCCTTTGTGGGTCTTTAGTTTGTTTTTTTTCCGTTTAAAACCGCGTGAAAGCAGAAGCCGCGACCTCCTCCCGCACACACTTGGAAGCGAGGGCAGATGGGCTGCTGACCGCCCGGGAGCCGATGGAGAAACGAAGAGGAGGGACTCGGTGGCCATAGCGCATCCTCGACCCAGGCCCACGAGTCGTATCACAGAACGTTTGGAAAACGACGAGAAACTGGCCTTCTCCTCGAGGAAAGGCCGATTTCCGTGCCTTCGTTGAGGAAAGGAAAGGGAAAACACCAGCTGCACTTTGAAACTAGTTTGGCTCCCGCCGGGGTCCCTCGTGGTGGTGAGGCCTTCCAAGTGACGGAGGTCGCTTCGGTCAGTGGCAGAAGCGCGCAGGAATGCGTTTTGCTAGGCGAGAACGAAAGCGAGGGTTGGGCCGAGAGATGGATGTGGACGCTACAGCGAGGGGGTGAGTGACGGGGGTGGCATCAGGGTTGTTATGCGTAATGGTCAAAAGTCACACAACCTAGCAGAAAATCAACGCGAAGGTCCCTCAGAAATTCAACCGAAAGACCTTCCGAGCACATTAGTTTATGATAACAATTTTGCCAGACAGTGGCGGATCCAGGGTGGGGTTCCAGGCGTCAGGACCTCGTTTGGCAAAATAGAAAATTTACACTAGATAGATTGGAACCAAAAAATAAAAATTCATACTAGATAGAATGGTTAATAAATCGAAAAATTTTGCAAAAAAGTGAACTGGTTTTGCAAAATGTTTGCAAACAAATGCAAAAAAGTAAACTGGTTTTGCAAAATGTTTGCAAAAAAATGCAAAAAAGTAAACTGGTTTTGCAAAATGTTTGCAAAAAAAATGCAAAAAAGTAAACTGGTTTTGCGGAATTTTTGCAAAAAATGCAAAAAGTCAGCAAGGTAGCAAAAGCTGCCTTTTGCAATAACTTTGCAAACAAATGTAAAAAAGAACAGCTTTTGAAAAATATTTTTTAAAAAATGCAAAAAATGAACCAGTTTTTGCAAATATTTTTTTAAACATGTATACAGGTCTCCATATACATACATGTGCTCACTGCAGACTTGAAAAGAGGTCATGTCATAAATTACCGTTTCGATTATATAATGGTCGAATTTTGGTGACGGACCCCGTTTGAAAAAAAAAGCTGGATCCGCCCTTGCCAGTTTCGGTATAAATGAACTCTTGAAATTAAAAACGATCGCAGTGCAAAAAATAGTACCTAATTCGTGTCTAACAATTTCTCAGTTCACAGATCCATAGCCCCCATGATAGATAATTATAATATTTCATACATTAACCACTTTGCACTGTTCTGGCTCTCAGTCCGTTACCAATTTTCAAGTCTCCAAATGTTGTAAATTGCGGAAGCGCAAGAATCGCTTTCACTTCTAACGTAAATTGTTGAAAGATCTGCACGTGACATTCAAAGGTATGTTTGAAATTTTGAAGACTTTGAAGAGTTGAATTGAATTGACTTCAGAAGTCTGCAGTTCAGCCGTAAAATGAAACCTTAAAAATATTTGCAGTAATGTACAAGTCCAGCTTCACATCAGACTGCATTCGCTCTGCTGCCTTATTATTACAGATTTTGATTTAAGTGCATGAAATAATAATAAAAAGAATGACATGAAGCTTTTAAGAATTTAGCTGATTGCCGAACTGTTCGCAAGGCCAAGACTGGTTCTCACTACACAAGATCTCAACGTACTTCCCATCTAATCCTAATGAAACCCTCTGGAGCTAAGGGTTGGGTTAATTTCGAAATTTATGAAAACATCTGTTATAAAATTCGCAAACCTCTGTGCACAATTTTTGCCAACTCGTCTGGACGTGCTCCATTTCTACGTCAACCAGCGTGTCCGAGAAGCAAAGCCATGCCAGAATCCATTTTGCCAAAATGATTTTGCATCGATTGTTTGCGCCCAAACATTACATGTTACATCGGCTATGATTCTATTAGTCATTAGAAATTCTTTTAAACTATCATCCATGAATGACTCCACTACGCGGCCACACACAAGCCCACATTTTGACAGGCCCGATGAACAACATAGGGAAATGGGAAAATCCTCAAATGTTGTTAAATTTCGATCCAGGCTTCTAAAAATCTGCCCGTGTGTGGCCGCCCACTGATTTCACGACATCCTCCATGGAGCTGACTTGGCTACACTCGATTTGTGGCCGGCACTGCATTCGTCGCCATCTTCGGAGGCAAATCGGAACCGTGCAAAATCAACGGAGTCGAGTCTGGCTTTGATTCCGAGACTCTGCTCTGACGTTTCTCGGATTTGTGCAGATTCGGATCCATGTCCGTAGGCGCACCTACCAGTTGGGACTGCATAAAACAAAAGAGTTTAGCAGAACAACCCTGATGCCGCGAGCTCGTGAGAAGGCGGAGATGCGTGCCACAGCGTGAGGACGAAAGCAACGAAGAGTCTCCTCGAAAGCGGAATGATGCGAAGAATGAGATTCCGGGACGCCTTTCCGAAAGTCAGTAAAAACCAAAGCGGGTCCAGCATCGTCCCCGGCTGCGGCTCGGCCACGGATGAAGATGAGGCTAAGGATGGGTCGCGGCGGCCGTTGCTGTTTTGCATCCTCGGGCGAAGAATAACAATGTGGTATAACAAGTTTTAACGAAACAACCTAGCAAAACGTATCGGTTGCACTTCTGATAACAGCCAAACGTTGCATAGCGCCAACGCCACGCCGTGGTTTACTGCAGCACGCACTTGCCCTCGATCTGCTGTTTGATTTCGTTCACTTGAGATTCCAACGTGTTCTTTAGTTCTGAAAAGACGGAAAATGGATCAGTACGGGCGTGTCCTCTAACATGGTAGGAAATTTCACGGCTATTCAACGACTTTGAGAATATGGGGACGCTCAAGCATTGTAACATCACAAATTCGTGATTTGTAAAGCACATCATGCACAGCACATCAATTAAAAAAACTGGAACTTGAGCAAAATTAGCATCAAAAACGTGGGGAAATCGGTAGTGGTCGAACTTGGCTGCCACAGGAATTGACTGTGTATTTCTTAACAGACGTTAAACCAACCAGCTAATGTTAATGTTTACATTTAAGTCAAATTTTATCAAAAATGTTTTTCAAATTTATCAGAAGGTTAATTCCAAAGGTACATATATTATGTATACAATAGAAGGCATCAAGTGTGAAGAAAGCAGTACCTAACAATCAAAGTGGATATTTCCGTGAAGGGATTCTTAACCATATAAAAATATCCAATGAATGGATCAAAAGTAAAAATTCCATGACTTACAATGCCAGTAACCCTGTCTAAGCCAAGGTGAAGTCACTAAAGCAGGGTGTCTACTGTATTTGGTGTTGAAAATTCCATGACTTTTAAAAAATGTAATGCCTATCAGAACAAGAAGCAATTCAAGTGGTGTCATCACAAGATCATAATCTTCAGACACCCTCCTCCTATTAGCACCGGTTAATTTTAAATCCGTGCTTATAAGTAATCACGATCACTTGCCATGACCATTGGCCAACAAAATTTCGACTTGAGGGAAATTTGTATCAAGATCAAAGGCGACGAAACTAATCTAATTGCACTAAAATGTCCAATAGATGTCCAAATGTCATGACCACAATTGAAATTTCATGACTTTTCCACGACTTCCATGACCGGTAGACGCCCTTGACAAGGTACCCCCCTCCCTCCACTAGATGTTCAGCCCCTAAACCTTGATTTAATAAGAAATGCACTGGGAATTCTGTAAGGCAAAATGTAAACGCTCTCACTGGTGAACTCGTCTTCATCTTCGGCTTCCGCTTCTTTGGCCAGTTCTTCCGGCGTCTTTTTTTTCCGGTTCAGGCTGCTGGACTCGAACTGCTGGTTCTGTTCCGCTTCCTTCTCCTCTCGTTTTTTAATGCCGTACTGTAACCAGAGTCGAAAGATAGAGAAATCAGTGATTGGTAACATCGTGCATTTCGTTGCCGGCATCCAGATATTGGTGCACAAAATCGTCGGCTTTGGTTATTGGTAAAAAGTTAAACAAGTGTAATACAAATTCAAAATAGCACTTTTTGTGAGGAAATTGTGCCTCGAATTTCGCCTTCCTGAAGTTAAGTGACCTTTCAGGCAGTGGCTTCAGGTGGTCATCGTGTTTCATTCTTGCTCTGCCCAAAAACAACCAAAAACACGTTGCTCGCCACACAATAGCTGTTGCCATTGGCGACGTTTGTGTCAATTGGGTCCACTCGCCCTTTTTTCGTGAAAAAAAAAAGACCCAAAAAACAATTACTCGGCACTAATCGGGGTCCGGAGAGTCGTTTTCGAAATTAATTTGGGATTTAGCTTGGCCAGACGCATTAAACGAAGGCATTATCGCGCGCCATCAGTTTAATGCACCGTCCAGCTCTCTTCTAAGTGAATTAAAAGCAACTCTTCGCCATGACTGGCCTGAAGAAAAACTGTCGAAATTGACTTTTCCTTATAAGTCAATAAGCGGGCGGTTATCTGAGACAACAGCCATCAAGTTTCAGGGCTTTGAAGAATCATTTCGTGCTCCACGTGCAATTATTTCCACCTTCACTTAGTGTCGCAGGTGGCTGATAATTTCTGAAAACAAGATTGCCTGAGTTTTCCAGAGTGAAATTACCATTTAACCCTGTTCAAAACAAAAATATATCTTTAACGATGAAATACGTGCCACAATGTGTGGTGTGGATATTGGTATCAGCAACGGGCTAGTACATCTTTTAATAAAAAAATGCATTATTGGAAATGGTAGAGTTTTTAAGTCCAATCCTTTTCGTGCAGATTTATCTGGCATACATGCATAATGAAGCAGCACGAAATGAATTCATAGGCTTGAATAGGGTCAGGTCATCAGGTTTCAGTCAGGGAGATAAGCATGCAGTCCAATTCATTTTAAAAGTTTGTTGGGTACAAACTGGGTATAAGTCGGGAATAACAACTTTTGAACATTTTAGAAAACTAGCCTCTGGGGAAAAAAAAATATCAAACCTTCGTTACAAAAATTCCACATCTCCTTAAGGCCCATTGAAAGTGTGTTGTGACTTTGGGGACACCCTGTATAACATTAACAAATACAATTTCTCCTTTCCTGATCAACATATTAAAATAATTTTGTTGTAAACATTAACATGGACTTGCGTTTTTTGGGATGTGCTCTTGACAACTTATGGAAATGTATATGCTACACTGTATTAATAAAAACGATAATTCTATGTTTGACCTCTTATTTTGCTTTATGGGAATATAAGAGATTTACTGTCGTTGGCAAAATGAAGAATATCTGGAAAAATTCTAAAAACTAAATGTCTTTTCATTTTATATAGCGCAGGAACTTACTATCAATATAAACTTTGAATTAAAACATTTAGATTCATTTGAAATTATCATATCTGTCCAAAATTATCAAATAGCAAAAAATCACTTTCAATGGGCCTTAACACACTTTTGGTAACATTTATTTACCCTACCAAAATTGATGGATTTTAGTCGCATCCTAAACTGTAGTGCATGTGCAAACACTATGCATGAGCCTATCAATAAAATGTTGATCCTGAAAAATTCCAGGTTTCAGTTCACATTTCCCAAATGTTGAAGAGCATGGCATGGGACAAAAACGATGAAACAAAACCAGCAAAACGTCAACCTTGTCTCGAATCCCTTGCCGCATCTTCTCCCTTTCCTCCTCCATTTTTCGGTGCTTCTCTTTGCGTCTTTCTTCTGCCTCTCTCAGCACCTCCAGCCGTTCTTGCTCGGCGGCATCATCGGCGTCTTTATCACCTCCTCCTTCTTGGTCGCCACCTAGGCCTGAAAGGGCAAAGGGCAAAGGTCAAAGGTTAACTTCTCGCCACTATCCTCCGAGGGAGATTTCTGATAAAAAGCCTGCGTCTTGAGGCATGCGTCACCTCGGGGTTTCCACGATTCTTGATGAGCGAAATTTCAACGACATTTCAAGGACTTTCCCAACCTAGATTTCAATCAAGTACTCTGTAGACGACTTCTCTTTGCCTGGAGAGGCATGCGTCAAACGCACAACACGACATTCTCGGACCAGCAGTTCAAAATTGAGATACAAGCTTTTGAAATGAGGCTGTGATACGTATTGAACGTGTACTGGGATCTAATGATTTGCATAGCTGAGTGAGTTATTTCAAATATCGAACTTGAGCCGTTCTTAGAAAAAGTAGCTCAGCGTGACAGCTGCTATCATACAGCAACCACTCGATCACTTGCTGAGCAAATACAAAAGATTCGAGGCTCGCCGTGATGCGGTTATAAATCAAAAGTTTTACATAAAACGGTAATATATTTGGCGACAAAACAGCTAGGAACTAAGGGATTGAAAACCGCGTGTTTGGACATCGAACACTCCATCAAAATTACCAAAAACAAACCCAATTCACTAATGGGAATCGCCGACAGAAAACCTCAAATTAACCTGAGTTTCGATTTAAAAATAAATAAGATAAGAGTCTATAAATAGAAGGCATCTGCAATACTTTCAGCCTAGATGAAGAGTTACAGTCGAAAACATGGATCGCATAATGGCATGCACTAATGTTATTAAACACGAATAATGCATGTGCATGAACTGTACACCAATAGCCGTGATACAGTATCAGATAAAAAAATTAAAAACTAGGAACATTATTCATCATAAAAGAAACAGTGTTGTTTTGAAGCTGAAAGAACACCATAAATTCTGGTTAGTTGTAAGCCTACAGAGGAATTGGATATATACAGAGTGAATTGAAAGGATGCTACCACTACTATGAACAAGTCAAAATCAAGCAAATTGTATTCCGTTTCGAACTGAATATGGCGACACGACTTTGCTTAGATAAAAGGCCGAAGAAGGACAGCATTGGATTTGCAATTAACTACAATATAATCGTAATAACATGATTTACTAAATAAAAAATAAAGTCATAACAATCCCACATACGTAGTAAAACCTTTTATGTAGCAAGCTCTACAGGAGCAGCGTATACATAAAATCACATTGTATAACTGAGGATTGCCTTTAAAGAACTCACCTAATGCGTCGGGGCCAAGCTTCCCTGACTAAATCACAAAATTTCCTGACCAAAACTTACTCTGTAATGCATACACATTTTTAGTCATAATGGATCGTAAAAAGCTTAAAGAGGAAATCACACTTTGTTAGGTGTTTTCAAATTTTAACAAGCAATTTTCAAAGAATACGAAAAACAGCATTATCAAACTCAAACGTAACAGCTGCTTGTTACACAGGCAACATCATTGGACAAATGTCCAATAACAACCTACGAAGGAAAAACAAATAAATCTTATTTTGAGAAAAGAGCCAATTTCATAAAAGAACAAGTTGCTGCTCATAATCATCAAGCTCTTTTTGCTTCTCAGCCAACACCTTTAGTTTTTTACGCTGCAAACTCACAACTTCTTTGAACACAAGTTCCTCAATTCTTTGAGTATTATATCACCCAGACTGTCACCAATCCACTGTTTCTCACTGAAAACATCATATGGGATATCCCCAAGCTAGGATGAGGGTGGATGGAAGAGGAATTGGGATGGAGCTACTGAAAGACTGAGTGCTGGGATAGCATTTTGCTTTGATAGTGAAACATTTCCCTGACCACTTACCAATTTCTCTGACTTATCTCTGTCTTCCCAGACCACTTTCAATTCAATTCAATTCAGTACCTTTCCTTACCATGTGGTAAGGGGGTCTAGTCCTGCAACCCAAGTTAACATGCCAAGGGTACCCCCAGGTTGGGGGGGACACCAATTCCTTCATTGTCAAATTGAATTTCTTGTAGCTCAAGGCTATCCTTTGGAAGAGAATTCCAACGTCTGATGGCATGCAAGAAATAAGACCTGTAATATGGATCCGAACTTTTATTTTCCCTGACTTCCCTGACCTGTGGCCACCCTGGAAATACACACGTAATTCAAAGAAACGTCTCTTAGAAGTAAAATAACAA
>JAQFYZ010003399.1:0-13568 GCA_034695085.1 Cylindroiulus punctatus | reverse complement strand
ATAATCACCAGTCATAATTGCTTACTATAGTCAGAGGGCAAAACATGTGATATAACATTAATGTCTCGGCTAAGCTTAATTTAATCGTCAATGAGCTGGCAATGACAATGGGCGACTTGACTGCCTCTGCAAACAATTGTTAAATGACCCACATCTTCCAACACTCTTTCGAGTTTAACGTGTTTACCATAACATCGAAGCATATGTATGACAATTTAAACAGAAAACTGCAATCAATATATCGAAATATCTACGTTAAACAACGTTTTTATTGGAGTACAAGGTGCATGGGAACGTGGCCTGACAGCGATTTGATATGTACAGCTTCGACCCTGCAATGGCAACTTTTTGAAACAATCTTAGAGAAAAAACTAATGCACCATTCAGTAAAATTTAAATTAGCCAAAGTAATAAGAATTCATTCCGACATACATGTACTTGTACATCAAAACAACTGTGAAATGATAACACAGGCATATCATAAATGGATCAGACAAAAGTACTAGATCAGGGCTCCCCCTTTTCAACTTCCCTGACTTTTCCAGATTTAAAAAAAATGTCCATGGCCATTAACAATGCGGCATTTGTCAATGCAAAAAAATGCTATATTAATTGTTCATTGTTTACAGACATGAGGTTAACGCAAATTTCAATAGGAACCAGCAATGGAGCACAAATTTTAATAAAAAACTTCAAAATTTAGATTAGTTTGTTCAAATTTTAAACATGTCATTGTTGATCTCTTCCACATAATTGCTTGCTTCAATTGATAGCTTGAGTTTCTTGACTCTTGTGTGAAGAAATTTGTTAAATTTCCCTGGCTTTTATAAAATAAATCAATCATCCCTGACTTTTCCTGGCATTTCCAACTCCCCTGATTTTTCAGGCAGACAGGGTTAACCTAAAGTTATATTTTCAATGAAATATTCCCAAAATTCCTATTTGCAACCACCTTATCTCAACTCAATAGTAGAATGGTGCAAAATAAACCTACAAACCATCAGGTTAACTTGTAGTTGAGTTATAATGGTAACCTCAGGTTATAATCTTCAATTGACCTACAATACACAGATGAAAAAAAGTACATTCGGAATGCATTCTTAAAAAATGCCATCGGCCATCTTCGACCATTCATAATGCATTCTTGGTGCAATCCAATTGCACGACGGTGAAGTGAAAGTGCCTTCTTATTAGACCTGAATGCATTCATTCTTCAATCAGAAAGCAATCATGCTGCATAGTTATTATATCTTATCGCAATTTGAATGCAATCCTGTTGCATTCTTTTTGCAATTTGAATGCAATCATGTTGCATTCTTTTTGCAATTTGAATGCAATCATGTTGTATTGTTTTCGCAATTTGAATGAAATCATGTTGCATTCTTATTGCAGTTTGAATGTAATCATCCAGATTTCTATCCTCATACATGTAGATTCAATGTTAACGGAAACTTAAAAGTCAATGAAGTCGCATACCTATCATAATAACGTTACTACACGGCTATATTACACGTCATAATGCAGTAAATTAATTTAGGATCAATGATACTTATTTTAAGGATTGCAGTAAAAGTGCATTCAGGAATGCATTCAGCACATGAAGTAATAGTGCATTTTTGATTGCAATAAGAATAACACTTGGATTGCAGGAAAAGTGCTACAAAAGTTGCCACAAACTCACTAAAACTCAGGTAACTATAAGTTATCTAATAACCTTTCGGTCCAGTTGCTCCACTGTAGGTTAAATGTAAGGTTAGAAAACCTGGGGTTTTCAATAACCATAAGTTTCTGCTGCACCATTTCACTATAGGGGTTTTTAACACGAGGTTTGCAATTAACCCATAGATAAGGTGGTTGCATCTAGGAATTTTAGGAATATTTTATTGAAATATAAGTTTAGGTTAACCCTCTCTTATCTTGGTTAACTTTTACCCATGGTCTACTGTTAACATCCTGTGATGCAATGCTTTTAGTTTTCGAGGTTTACCTTGAGTTTCGCTCAACTTTTGTTGGTGCAGCCCGCCCTTAGATGGCTTCAAGTGAAAGGAACTTTTCCTTCACTGACTTTCATGACATGAATTCTAGTTAATGACTAGTTCGTTCCAGCCATAAGGGATGTTTAATTCCCTTCTGATGATATCAATAACTAGAGGGAATACCTGGCGTCACACCAGGGCTAAGAAATGAAACTTCTTCTTGGGGAATTTCGTCACCTAAGGTGTGTCCATCTAAATTTAAAGGTATACACTGTAGCTCTTACGGTTTACATACAAATTTATACGGATGGCATGTGAGATAACAGATAGATGAATCCTATACAGGGCTGCCACCGATTTTTCAAAACTGTCTTGCCTGACTTTATCAAAATAATCACACATTTTGACTGAACCAATATGGTCTGACTTAGCCTCACCTAAAAATTGAACTTTTGTAACTCGTACATTACTCGGTGATCCGAAAATAACTACATTTAATACAACAGATTAAAATAGAATTAATCTTTTATTGCATTTGAGCATTTTAACTTCAAAAGATTACTTCTGCAATGAAAAAATTCCACACTGTAGTTTTTGAGATTTTTCTAAAATAGCTGCTTCTTCTAATCTCTAAAACCTCTAAAAATTGTAGCCGACTTTGCCTGACTTCAGCTCAATTTGCCTGAGATTATCTGACTATTTTTCATTTGCCTGACTTTACCTGACTATTATTTTTCATTTGCTGGACTTTACCCGACTATTATTTTTCATTGGCATGACTTTACCTGACACTTTTTCATTTGCCAGACTGCCTAAATATTTTTCATTTTGCCTGACTTTGCTGCAAGTCAGTGGCAACCCTGCCTGTAGGGACCACAACATCAAGATCCCTCAAGTTCCTTCAAAATCCTCCAAGAATCAACCATATTACACATATACTCCAAATCAATACAGATAAGCAACCGCATACTTCACATTTCCAGAAATCCAGGAAAAAGTGCTTTGCGCATCACCGGCATCCCTAAGAAAAGTATGACACAGCGATGAGAGCTACTTCGGGAACTAATATAGTCCAACGCGGCAGACACAAAACGTGTCTTAAAACACGCTGTCTTCGATGTAGCCGATGAGCAGTTTCGGCAGCGGCAGTTTGTCGATGAGGTCGATACGAGTATTGTAGCGGATGACGAACCGGCACAAGTACTGCAAAGAGCGGACTTCGCTGAAGCGGGAGATGGGGTTGGTCAGCCTGACTGGGTAGGACAGGGCGTTGGCAGTCTGGGGCTTGGTGTAGCACACGGCCCGGAACTGGGAGACCTTCATCGAGTAGTCGATGAGGCTTACCACGGACGGATGCCATTTGGACATGTCCCGCGAGTGCAAGCTGAACTTGCCGTTGCCGTACTCGATGCGCACGAAGAGCGTCTTGCCCACGGAGCGGACATAGAGGCTGAGCACCAAGAAGGCGTCTGAGCTGTCCCTTACCAAGAACGCGCCGTCCGGCTGACCCCTCAGCTTTTCTTCGGCTTCCTCTCGGGAGATCGGTCCCCAGTACCAGCCGAACTTTGAGATGGCGTACAGCTCGTCGGTCAGCGTGCGGATCTTCTTTGGATTCACCACGTTGCACAGCCGGACGTTCACCGGTTGTGTCATTCTGGGTGGCAGGCTGATTACCTCTGCGGGCGCCCGGGCCTCGACTTCAACGACGCTGCGGCACCTTACGCACAATGCTGGTTCTGGACTGGCCATCTGTTCTTCGGTGAGGATGGCTGACCGAGGCCGCGGGCGTGCTTGGTTGGCGATGCAGCCGGGCTTCGAACTATAAGAATCTTCTTCGAGGTGAAAGGGCTGTGCGGTCCGGGGCCGCCCAGGGACCTCTTGCCCACTCACCGACTTGAGGCTGGATCGCCGCGGAGCGGACCACATCCCTGATGGAGGGTCACAAGATGGCGTGTCGTACAGGACGGATCTCCGGCGCAGCTGGACAAGTGACCGCTCGCTCTGGTAATTGCTGTATTCTGGGGATGGAATTTTTGGTAAAGGGGCACGCATAGATACCTTCGGCATTGCCGCACAACCAGAACTACTCCGCAGGCCTTCCCGCTGCCTTTCGCTGCTGGACAGTCTTGACGGACCCGGCACGGCATCGCAGCGAGAGCTCGTAGTCGGGCGACCGGAGTACACCAGCGGTGGATTCAGCGAGACGTGCTTATGCCGGAAGGTTGGTTGCACGCTTGGTGCGGTTTCTTCTTCTCTAATGTGAACATAGCCATGAGGATGACAAGTGTTAGGTTTAGGACAACATACTGACCGACACTGGCCCGCTTCAGACCGCCTCCTGGTGCAGGAAGCAATGGACCTGTTGGAGCCGTGCACCGACCCATGTGCCCCTTGGCAGACTGGATGGACAAGCAACCCTGGAACGGAAGGGCAACGGTTGGTCACGCGGTCATCGGCTGGATATCCAAGAAGCGTGGTGCTGGACATGTGAACCGAAGAGCAGCGGTGCGGCGCGTACATGTTCGGACATCCTCCCTGGTGGGGCAACGACTGGCATCTCGGTCTCGTATCGAGCGGCCCATTGCTATGCCTCCTGAAGAACTCCTCCTCCTTGGAGATTCCAGAACTTTTGCCAATAAGTTTAAGCCACAGGCGCCGTAGGAACCCGCTGCGTTTTCTACGTGTCACCAGATTCGATTCCTCGGCATCTCGGCAATGGTTGGGCAGGGGCAGGCCCCGGTTCATGGTCTCAGTCCACGTACCACCTCTGGCAGGAAGCTGCAAGGACGTTCGCCTCCTTGCGTTGGAATTTCTTCTTCCAAAAAAGGACATGGTCTTGGCAATGGTTTCTCGAACAGTCGGAGTTTAGTTCCTAGCAGGCTGCTTCCAGGATTTGCGACTACGATGTACTAGCCTCACTATATAACGCACCAGTATCGCTTTGGCTGATAAGTTTGGTAGCAACAAATGCAAACAAAGCGCGATAAGATACGAAAACCAAACAGTGGATTAAGGGCAGATGCAATTAAATGAAGCTAACAGGAAATAGTGGGAATGTGATGAACATGGGGGTGATCAGTTATAAACCAGTCGAGTTTAAGAATCATTGATAGCTGGGCCCAATTACAGTGTATTTCACATAGACTGAGAAGTGTGAAGAGTTGGTGAATCTGATAGCTGTGAGGAATTGAGGTTTTCATGCCTCATAAAATTATGAGGAATTGGGGAGTGAAGAGTGAAGAGCTTGATGAATTGTTATTGACGACCAGATGATGTGCTGGTGAAACAATTACCCTCAGATTGTCACTCCTCACATTTAATTCATCATTCTCAACTATGCTGTCTGTTGGGGTTATATGAAATAAGCCAAGGGCTCAATTTCATTAAAACCCAGGAGTGTGATGAGCAGAGGGATAGTTGCGATTTCCAGGGCTTTATTTCGTAAGTCAATGAAGAGTGTGAACCTGAAGATTAGGCTACCCGTGGAGCTGGTGTTTTCATGTCATGAGACTTGGAATGATACATGGTTAGGAAGCCTGATGATGACATAAGAGTGATAAGACCCATGCCTCATAAAACCGTAAGAGAAGGGGAGTGAAAAATGAAGAGCTTCATGCATTGAGGTAGGATCGACGATCGAATGATGTGTTTGTGAAACACAATTACCCTCAACTAACCTCACACTTAATTCATCATCAACACCTCACTCCTCAGGTATTAGGTTCAAACAGAGTGACCAACTAGAACGAAAAGGCAGGGTATCCTAGCTATCACCGCAGAACATTTTCCATTTATGAACAGCTTCAGTTGCTATCAGTGTTGACTATAGTGATGCAAACACAATGGCACCATGTAGGCGAGCATGAATCACTCAGCAAACTCAGCCTTGAGCTAGAGGACCACACAAACGTGCAATAGGTAAACAAGTGACAATCCTTGAATGTGTGGGATGCCAAATATACATGTATAATTGCTAACTGTATAGTAAAGCCCATAGAAACCAAAGCCACTGACAAAACCGTAAACAAACAAAAGTAAGAGAAGCAGGATCGATATTAAGACTTGCTAAAACCACCCAGTGTGTGTATTGCTATGATGATGACATGATGCATCGGCAGTGCATCCTTGTGACATCATTACAGCATGCAAAAAGGAAAAAAAGGATGCATAAGGTTGAGGGAGGGGGTTGCCCAATTCGGAATAAAATTGCTTCAACCCTAGGTCAAATTAGCCCCGTTATCAACTTTCCAGGCCTTTTCAACGCCCTTGATTTTTCAAGGTTTTCCAGGTCTGGGGGAACCATGTACTATCAACGCAGTAACATGAAAGCTTGTTCTCCACAGCTAGCTGAGGGTCAGATGTGGAAAATGACCACTGCAAAACAGTTTTCCAAAGTAGAACCAGTCACAACAAAATTGAAGTGTATTTTAATAATTAAAAAAATTACATTGGAATGGCAAATTTCCAAGAATCATCATTTCTGATTGAAGATGGTGTCATCTAAAAAACAAATAAATCCTAAAAAATAGTGCAATTTCCCTTTTTTTTATTTCCGTCAAATAAGAGATAGCTGCTCCAGATGGTAAGCAGTTTGGAAAACAGGAATTGTATTATGCTTCTCCAGGAATTATCACAATTTATACACACAATTCAGATTCAGAGGACCAGCTATTTTACAGATATAAACCAGATATAAACAAAAACTGCTAGTTTGAAGTGCACCAGTAACTACATGTAAGTATAGCCTTTATACACTGTACATGTAGCAATGTGCGCCCTAACTGACAAAGCCCAGCGACTTAATGACTCCTAATGATCTTGATAAGGGTATGACAAACCTCATGCTCCAATAACACGTGATCCAATAAAAACGTGATAAAAACGCCCCACATCGTCAGCAAACGCCTATGTCAACAACTATTTCACTTTAACTGAGACTTATCAAAAGCAAAATGCATACATTGTTAACCAAACTTTGAAAACTTCCTCTTCGTTAAAAAATGTGACTTTCATCACGGTTGAATGGGTACCATAGGAATATTGGCCTCACTCACCCACTCAATTACTGGGTGAGTGATTAAACTTGTAAACCGTAACAATTGCAACCTGAACATTTTGAATAGGGATACCTTAAGTACTGTAAATCCGCAATAATAAGTAACTTTGCACGTACCACTTCGTGCATGTAAGCACACTAGGTGAAGCCTGTTCTAGAAACACATTCATTAATATACATTTATGGTTGTGTCGCTCCTAGACAACTTCGGTAACGTCCTCTAGTAACCTATAAACACTGTCGGGACAACGCATGACCCCATTTTTCTGTAAAATTAATCCAACGTTACTGCTTATACCTTTACTCGAGGCTTATGAATGTGAAGGTGAAATACTAACCTTATTTTACTCATTCTCATAAAGATATTTATCCTCAACATGATGAAAATCTCGTATTATTTCTTGGTGCAGTTCGGTAGACTACAAGCAAGTGTGCTACTTGCTCACCCAAATTAATTTCATTCATATTCTGGATTCATATTTTGAATTTTACAAATTTTCATCAGAATGTACTAGTTACCAACACAGCGTAAACTTTTTTCATGACAATGATGCCATAATAAAGTTGAACATTAAATATTTCATTCGGTGATTTCCTGTTTTATATAAAAGTGCATTTTCCAGTTCAAAATGATAGTTGAAAAATGGAAAAAATCAGCTTCACCATCTATTGTTGTTCCAAAGACAGTGGTGTTTGCAGATCTCCCACAAACCCTTTCTAGCTGTATTAGGTAATTCATGCAAGTCCCCAATTTTTTCAAAATATTTCAAGCATTTGGTTTATGTATTTAAAACATTAAGTATACATGCAGGCTTGTTGCCTTCTGGGATGCCAGAGCCTCTGGGGCTGCTTTCACAAGGCCGGCACATCCACTGTCGGATTTATGAAACAAGCTCCAGGGGTTATTGCATCCCAGAAGGCAACAGGCCAAAGCCTGCTTGCAAACTCAGTGTTTCTAAAGATAAAATCAAATTCTAGAAATTATTTGAAACAAACGGTAATAATTTAAAGCATGCTGTTTATGATAGGCATACTGTTTATCTGAAATGCAACAAAACCACTACATCAAAGTCAGATCTTTAATAATCTTCAGTTCTCGAAACACTTAGGATCAGCACGATAGTTAGCGGTACATGACACTATCTTGATTTGTACATCCCTGATGTACTACATCGTGCTAAACCATACATGTGCTTCACGGAAATCTGACAAGACTGTAAGTTCAAGGAATTGAGATGGGCACAGCAATGGATCATTAAACGTTCATTTTTGTTCAGAGGAACCAAGCAAGATGAAAAGAAAGTTCAACATGGTATACAGAATCAATTTCTTGTGGTTAAATCAACCTAACCCACTAACAATGCTCCCCCAGGAAATGAGCAACCTTTAAAGTGGTGTCAAAGTCATGTTTACATGTACATGTATTCTATTTGATGTGATACGAGTTGTGGCTTTTCTTTTGCATATTATTTAGATTTAGATTGGGAAATGCAAGTTTACTCATGCAGAGTTAATCGTCTCAGAATGGTACAATTGACATTCATGAGGGGTACATGTAGACATATCAACAATATCCGGCTAAATTAGGCCTAGGCCTACATGTATGTGGCTGTTCAGATGAATATTTGTCCAACCAAGCAGGGTCAAATCAAAGCAAAGTTGACAAGTCATGGTCAACGATGTCTTGATAGCGCAACAGATATTGCTGATGGAGACATTGAATTCTGTTCAGCAAACAAAACAGTCTTCGACACATGGTTTCTTCAATCTTTGAGTTGCTGCCGAAATAGCCATGTATCAGACAAATTCATCCTATGGTCCAAATGAGAAGATTTTACCATAAACAAGTGAATCTGGCCTGTCGGAAGATGACATCCAGGGTGTCCAAAATTCATATCCGTCATGCCAGTGGCCAACGTAAGATCCTATCCCTGAAAATCAGATTTCCACTTTTTCTGGCAGGAAAATGCCAGGCTATGACCGTCCTTCCGTCATTCCCAATTTTGGAATTTAATTCTAATGCAAATATGCGTCTAGGCTTAAACATTGCTAAGAACTCGGCTGCCTTTGTGTGACAGAGTCACTCACTGCGTTTACATGCAGGTGAAACACCTTGCACCAAGTGCCTTTTCTTCACGACAATATCGTGTGGGTTTACATGAAAACGCAGCACTGCCTTTATGAGCAGTGGTCAATATGGGTGCTAAAAGTCCATGGTAAAAACTGCTTACATGCATTACATATTGTACATTCAGTGATTCCACAGTAGGCTAGTAATAAAGCAACAGATGTGATCTGCAAATTTGCAGAAAAGAATACGAGATTGACAGGTCTTGATCCAAGTGTTAGTGCATGCCATCCGTTTTGTAGTATAATGATAGTAACGTTCCTTTCAGTTGGTCAAGTTTTAAATGCAGTGTAGACCTACATAGAATTATGAAGGCTCGTTCATTAAGTTTACATGCAGGCTTTAAGTAGGTCTGGAAAACGAGAACCTCCAAGGCAGACGTTATAAATGGCAATGGATCTATTGGTCTCATGAGACCAGCTCAGAAGGTTCCAGCATCCCAGAAGGCAACAGGCCAAAGCCTGCTTACATGTAACCTTTTCAGGTAAGCAAAGTGATTAATTTGTACATCTTAGCAAAATCCATTCCAATGTAGATCCACTGGGTTTCCATGCACAACGAACAAATTTGCTTGGAAAATCGTTGTTCGTGTCATCAGCTGTGGTCAAGGCATGAGGTTCAGCTAGGGGGTGTCTTTGTCAAGCAAGCCAACTCAAGTCGCTGCAAATCGCATGCAAAGCTACTTGAACTTGAGATCAGCACATGACTTCATGGAAAAGAAGCTTGCTGACCCATAGCGCATCGAGGCAAATCAAATGCTAATCTTCAGAACCCTGTTGCACATCAAGTAGTTTCAAAAACCCGGATAGGTAACACCCGGCGATTCATCGTGTAGTCGCGCGCTTGAGCGCTGATGGAAACACAGTGCGAGCATCCAGCTCTAGGCGAGTTCAGAAGCATGCATTTACATTTCATACAATTTCATTCAATCAAGAATCTGCTTAGGAGCTATTTCATTCGGTGCACAGTGAGTTAACGCATCATGCACCGACATAAATCAAAACCTGATCATGACATGCCAATGATCGATTCCACGACCAGCCGTTATTTAGCATATCGAATGCATACCCCCATATGCCGCATGAGGGTTTGGCGAACCCTAAGGTAAACTATGTCCATGTAACACACATTACTGACCTTGAGGGGTGCTAAATATGTTTTGCAAACAAACCATCGCCTCACACCAGCCTGGCATAATATGCAGATGCAATGTGGACAACAATCTCGCCCTAGCCTTCAGGCCCTCTTTCGATTCGGAATAAAGCAGTTTATCTCACTGCCGATCGTTTATGCTCACGAAACAGCCAGTGCGTGCAGTGTGGGAGACCCTGGTTTGTGCAAGTGAAAACAGCGACCTACATGTACATGACGCACGAACGTCATGTTTTTGACAACCACTTCTGAGCTGATTTTTAGGCCTCGCGCAAATAGACGGTACAGCTGCGGCGGTAGCAACATGCCTATGCGGTGCAAACTGCGCTAGAAGCTACGGAAATTCATAAACGGGATCTCGGTAAATACAAACGAAAATAAATCACGACCTAGTAACAGCACAAGAGCATCAACAGTCCTTATGATCACTCCCTCGGTGCCAGGGACGTCCCCCCAAAAGACTGAAGCCACTGAAACATCACTTACCATTTAGGTCGGAAGGAATTCTGTTTCCCGAAGCCATTATTCAGTCAATCTCGACGCATCCTGCGATTTAAATTACAAATAAGACTAGATTGAAATCCTCGGAGAGAAGCACTTTTTCCGGGTTCATCCCACCTCGATGAGTCGCCATTCCATTACGTCAACGGCGCTCCAGACACTGGTGGCGCCATCTAGCGGCGAGACCTGGCGGAATTTCAAGGGGAAATTTGGGATTCGGAAAATCCCTTCGCAAAGGTGAGTATTTTCATGTTTTCTACCTGTTTTCGCTTTTCTGAAACGTCTGCGAACAGTCTGGCGCAGCGTTAGCTAAAGGGCTTTACGTGTCGAAGGTCACGAATGCACGAATGGCTGTGCTGGCCATGCCATAGCCTGAAGCGCAATGGTCGATTGTGTATTGTGTCATGATTGCATGTGTTCCTCAACACAAAATTATTTTGGTATTTTAAAAATGCCCCCGATATGATCTCGGTTGTCCGAAAAATATTCGAAAAACAAAATTGCATTTATTTCTTGAGAGATGAAGTGCGGGAAATTAGGGGGCGTTCGAAGATTCTGGCATTATAAAATTGTGATTTATGGGACACCCACATCCAAAGAAATACACTGTACTGGCATAATGACACTAAAATTCCACAATAGATCCGCAATAATCACATTTCTGGAATACAGTCGTAGTGGGACACTCAAATATTGTCATCATCAAGGATGGTTGGCCAAATTGATAAGATCTCACTGGGTTCTAACATTTTTGATCCAGTTTCGCAAAAAATCTTGGTTTTTTAGTAAAAAAAATGCAGTGATGAGCTTCCCCCCAGCCTCCCCACCTTCCTATTCTCCTCCAATGATGATGTCATCCTTGACCAATAAGTTTTCAAACTGAGAGAAATCGTGGTAGGTGAAATTGTTTGCAAAACCTGATCACAAATGGTGAAATTGTTTGCAAAACCTGATCACAAATGATGAAAATGATTTCATGAAACAGCAATGATGACATCAGCATTTGGTCAACCCCCACTTCCAGATGATGCCAATACTTGAACGCCCCATAATCGTGATACTTGTGCTCCATGTTAAAAATATGGGATGTTGATTATGAGCCCTCACAATCTATAGGTCTAAATTAATTTCATATTTGATTTTTTTGTAATCAAAAAGAAGAAGAAATTACAAATTATTTATAAAACTCTAAAGCTTGCGACGCTTTTCTAAACGTTTCAATGATGTTTGTATGCCAGGCCGCCCCCATCTATGCCCATCATGAACAAATTTCGAAACATATTTTTGGCTGCAAATACATGTACTGTATAGCGTTTACCGTTCGCCATCATGTCGTTCGATTGTCACGTATACGTGACATAAACCTACGGCAGAAGTTACTACGTGGTAACTTCTGCCGTGTGTTTATAAAATCACAAATAAGCTTGGCAAAAACATGAAATCGCTTGTGCTTGTATTCCAAAATGTGTTCAGAAATTTCTTACATGGTGGGCTTATTTGTTGAACTCCCTCTTTTTTTTCGGTGCATCGACACAGGATAGTGAAAAAAAATGTTATTGATTTGTGCACAGATACTGAAGATGAACCTTGCCAAGCTATTTTCTTCATATGCTTCTATTTGCATCAGATTACAGCGACCTCTTCATTCCAACAAAGGTGAGCAGGTCCGTTATGAGAGACATGGTCATTTAGAGGGTTTCTCCTGGCTTTCACTAAGAATTCATACAAGCCCGTTTGGTACCTGTGTTGAATTTATCAAATGCGATATGTGGACTGTAACTATGCATGATTGCAAAATTGTTTGATATTTGCACACGGGCTAATGTTATTATGTACATCGGCAGTTGCGCAGTAAAATAGCAGGTGCTCATTATTGTGTGATGGACAGTGGTTACATAAACAATGGATTTTGAGATCGGGTGCTCTACCCATGCCCAACACGAATAATGCACACATGTAATCTGACCCACTGTCCCAAGTTTGTCATCGGTGTTTGTTGTGGTTGCACTATGAACGTTCCAAATGATTGTGATAGCAAATGATTGCATGCTTGTGAAGAAGGCATTGTTTGAGCATGCTGCATTTTGGCAGTGTTGCCTCGAGAAAAACTTTGGTAGGGAACCGCGAAACACGTTGATTTATGCATAACGATAAACATAAGTGGAAGAAATCTGTTCCTGTAAAACAATAACAAACGCACAATAAATTCTAAATTGGTAAATTTAGATACATGAGGATGGCTGGCAAACTCCTCAAACTAATATCCATGACTTTTCCAGGTTTTCCAGACGAATCATATCGAATTTCTAAGCTAATATACCAAATTTTTAGGGCACATACAGCTGTTATTTTTCAAACCCCCAACACTCATGTCAGCATGAGTTTTGCTCATAGAAGTATCTCTACGTTTATAAAACCACAATAATGTCATCATCAGACTTTTCCAGGTTTTCCAGACGGCCAGGCACCCTGCTGCATTTATGCTAAAAGTTTTAATACATGGTTCCCAGCGTCCAAAAAGGCTGTTGTGAAAACTCAGCTGCTGGCTAACTATCGTGTAATTCCCAATTCCATCACATAATGTTTAGCCAGCTGCTGGGCTTTCACAACAGTTATCATTATTCTCTCCGGTTAAGCTAGACAATAAGATCCTCAGAGAAATTATTTCATATCCTTGAAAATAATTTTAGGACCTTAGAATTGTAGCTCCTTTTTCGGGCTTTAGCATTAGATAGCTTCGCTCGCTAGACTAGCC
>JAQFYZ010003398.1:0-13571 GCA_034695085.1 Cylindroiulus punctatus | reverse complement strand
AAGTATACTCAACTGCAAACTGTGTCGGATTCCTCATTCTTAATTGAGCGGGCGCGTCCCAACACGCTCGCCAAAAAACTAAAAATAACTTGAAATTTATGATGCTGTTGGGTTCTTAGAATTGGTTATATGTGGTTTTCAATTATCAAACTGTTTTTATTGGCGCCCAAGTAAACGTCAGTAATACACTACTAACCAGAAATATATTTCTGAGCATTAAAAGGATGTTGAAATTCTCTTAATTACCATTTTGCGGAAATTTAATTTGATTAAAGTGAATCAATTTACTTTGAGCTGATCAAACGCTGATCAATTTCAAGATATTTTTGTCACTATTTTGATCATTTGTAATTTTGCATCGGTACATCTTAAACATTAATTTAATGGAAGGTATCAAGGGGTACTTTTCAAAGAAAGTCTTGTTTTTGGTTTTATGAGGACTAAATAATTTTTTAAAAATGCAGAAAAAAACATTAATATTATTGGTGAACTTACAGAAAACAAACATGTACATGTAACGGCTGCCAGAATGCAATCTTTCAATTTTCAGAACCCTTAAAATGCAAATTTAAAAAAACTGGGTTCTGAACAGTATAGACGCAATTTACAGATAAAATTTCTGAAAAAAATCATATAAAGGCACCCCTCTAATTGTTCTTCGGATAAGGGGAAAGTTAGGAAGTAGTGTCTTAACTGATAATCATTTTCCATTGTCTTGTTGAATTATTAACCTGAGATAAAGATACAATGTATACACTAGTTGGTTTTTGTTCTTTGAAATATATGTATACATTGTTGTCTTGCATCTAAAAGTCAACTTTTGATGGTTGCTCCATTACAATATTATTTATATTGGAAATAGTGACATTTCTTTATCCATAAGTTTCGGTTTGTTAACATCTAATTATAATCTTGATTACATATTGAGACAGTTGTAGTAATGAACCGATTGAATACTAGATATTCATTTCGGATCAGTAGTTTGTGCATTATTAAAATTTGAAGGATTAATCAATATGGCTGCCACCAGGCCGTGAACAGCGCCACCTGTTGGTAAACTAATATTAAACCAGCTTTGAGTGCCCATAATTCTGAAACTATCGATTCAAGAAATGTGATATCTAAATAAAAATTCAGGAAAAATATCTATGAAGGCTCTTTTGGTTCATTTGAGGTGAAGTGCTAGTGACCCATTCACCAATAGATGGCGCTGTTCATGGCCAGGACATACAACTGTACATCATGGCTATGCATGAGATATTGCGACTTACACGCCATCTATGCCGAAAAGCCTTGCATGGTATCACGTGATAACTTGCACAAGGCACGCCATCTTGCATTAAGTTTTAGCAATGCCTTATAGATATGCCAAATTAAATCTAACAATTTTTAGACAGTCTAAAAATTTTCGGTGTTTTTATTAGTTTTTTTTAGTAAATTCACTACGACATTAAATTCATTCTTCGCAGCGACAAATGGTATAGCATTTTCTACTCATTCTTCACTGCATTAAGATATTGCTTAGTTTTTGTTCGAAAACAAATTGATTTTCTCGATATGAAGGTTGCGTGCTCGGTTCCGATGACTGTAAACCTAAGGAAAGTCAGAATTTGAACAAAACTTTTTGCGAGTTTTTGTGCAGCTCAATGACAACTGATTCGCGCACAATGTGCGACATTAAGACAAAAGAGAAAATTAGATCGGAACATGTTTTCGAGCGGAACTGCTGACAGTCTTATTTCGCCAGTTTCGAGTGAATTAGCATGTTTTGCAAATGTTTGCCATGCAGGGGTGCATTGGTGCTGACACACTGTGTGACTATTGTAGATTTTTGTACCTGAGAAGGCAGATCAATAAATACTGGTTTTCTTTTACAATTTTTTGAGAGATTATGGAAATCACTCTTACTGGTTGATCTTTGATGCTCATCAAAGATTTTCTAATACACGTCGTTGATGCTTGATGGATTACACCCCCAATCACATGGTAGGGGGTATAGCTTAATCTACATGCATGTAGAATAATTTACTGATGGTAAACTACTGAAACTAGTTGAATATTTCACAGTCAGATGCTATTACCAAACACCGTTTCGTCCCAAGAGGCTTCTTCAGCTTATCCTGATGAAAATTAAATAAAACAATCAATTTACATGACATTGCAATGAATATTTTGGAGTGTCATGTATGCACTAATGTAGTATGCTGTAATGTCATGTAAATTAATTGTTTTATTTAATTTCCATCAGCATAAGATGTAGAAGCCTCTTGGATGGGCGAAACGTTGTTCTTTAATACGATTTGACTGTGAAATATTCAACAAGTGCCACGATTGTCAGTCACATACAGTATATGATTGATGTCTAAGCAAAAGTAGTATTGAATTGAATTGTCGGTTTATTTTGATGAACGAATGTTAAAACAAACATTCTCAATCTTGAATGGTCAAATCTGTGCCACTCACAGCCACTTCAATGTTTTTTCTGTGTTCTAGTAACCCACTTTAAAAAAATACGCTTTCGCGTATAATTGTTTTTCCATTTAGAAAAATGTTTTCAACGGTATTCAAAACTTCATAATTTGCGCATAATTTTTGATTTCGCGGCGTTCAGAATTGAGCCATTGCAAATATATTTGACACAACCTTTTTACTACATGTGACCCATACCGTCAAGGCTTAATTTGGAGATAACGTCCTCAGTAAACAAATGAAAATAAATAATAGTAACTTACACGTACATGTACAATACCAGTTACCCGATTGCTATAGGGCCTGAACCACCTGAACTGCGATTTTTGATCACAAAGCCCTAATATCACTGCAATTAATTTTTAGCACTGTTAGTTCCATGCATGGAACAAATTTTGAGAAAAGATAAGAACTATGAAGTTTTGATTTTTATGCATGACGTAGGTTGTTTGTGGGCTTTCAAACGTATCCTATTTTCATTTCTTAAGATTACAGCGCCGCCTGCTGGCACTCCCTGGGAACCAACACAAGTAATAAAAACTAGTAGTTCTTCAACCTTTTTCCAATTTTTTTCCCTTTCAACGTTTGTTTTATGTTTTCGATCATCATTGTTTTATTATACTTTTACATCACCTTACAAAACATAAAGTAACAATGTTGCATGAATTAAATTGTGGCAGCGTAATTCTGACGACAACGCGAGTTTTTTCCTGGAAAAAATTTAATGGCTGTTTTAAACTGTGTGATTTTCGCAGGAATATAAAAATTTCACATTTATTCCTGGGTTTAAAATGAAGTTTGGCACTTACATAGGTGTAATTTGGTTTTGTATCATTCCCTATTACATTTACCGTGTGATGCAGAACGTCATCAACGTGTCTAAATGTCTGACAACCATTTCATAACTCCGTCGTTTTTGTAATTTTTCATCATCAAAGTACGAGAAAACAATGCGCATTTAAGGGCGGAAAACGGCTGCAATTTATTGCTGTAGTGATATTATTTCTGAATAAATGGTTTTTAACATTTTTGGAATTTGTGATATTTCCCTATTACAAGACCAGAAAGAATTTAAAATCATTGTATTCTGATGCGAGGGAGGTGCTTTGGAATGGAACATCAGGGTTGTCGAACAGCAATATCACAATCCAGGAACAGAAAGTAAACTCACGTAATTTCATTGTCTAATTTCCATTGGTCGGCGCTTGCAACACCCCCATTGTACTGCGAAAACTTGACAGGGGGAATGAAATTTGGCGCGCTCATTACACAAATTCTGGGACAGTAATTATGCACTGGGTCTGGTCAAAAAGGGTTGGCAAAACGAACAAAAGGTAAAACCACGGGCCAATACGGGGGCCATTGAAATCGGTTTTCACAAAAGTAGAGTAAAGCCCAGATATACCCTCGACATTGGCCCAGTTCGGGTTTCTAATAAACACCTTGGTTGTATTTTCAAGTATACCACTTAGCGCCACTAACATTGTGGCTTGAACGCCATGGGGAAGGCATGGTAACCTTGGAGGGCTTGCACCGCCACCTGTGTTTAATTCGCGAATCCAACTGCACTTATTTAGCTTTTAGTCACGAACGGTGGGATTTATTTCCGATATAATAGAAAAATTGCTGAAATTGAGATGTCACCCCATGGTCACCTCGACCATTTGCAGAAACCAGGGTTTTCAGCCAATTTTCATAATTTCACTTCCTTGTACATGTACTGTACGTGCTAATGAACAAGATTATTTCCAAGTAAGCCACCAATTTTCTTAAAATACTCACACCCTTCATTCATTGTGTTTACATGAACACTGGAGTTACCTTTAGGATATTCCAACATTGTCATCATATCGGTCAGTTGATTGTCATCAACGCTGTTTTATAAAACAGTGGATCAAAATTCATCATTAGTAAAAAAATCTTTTGAACATGGCCATACCTTTGTATAATAGGGCCCCGATGGTTCGTATACACATGTATGATTTCGAAAAAGGGTCAACGTTTTTTTCTTGAAAATTCAACGAACGCCAAGTATTTTTCGAGCCAAATCTAGTCTGCTATAATGGCCATAAGGCATGCGTGAAATCAAGGTAAAACCCCTTGGAAAATTGAAAACGAAAAAATGCTAATTGTACAGAACGCGGTAAAAGTTCATGTACTTGCGCACGAATGGCAGTAGGGCCTTGAACGATATACAGTAAATTTGCAATACATGCATGATGATAGAGCCGTGATTCCCATGCGCAAATCACTATTATTTTCAATTGATACGCAAACTTGTGCATGTTCTTGTAAACAAAATTATGAATTGTGCAACGTATTTTTGCACAAACGTTTTCAAGACGTCGAATTCAAAAACTGAAATTATAGCTCAATTACGGTTGCACGCTAAAGTGATTTTTTTCTCACCCACATGATGAAAAGTTTCTGTTTCAACAATGCATAGATTCCAAACTGAAATTAATTGCTTATTTTCAAGTTTTACAACGCGTCGTTGATTTCATCCATGCGAAGTTTAATGGTTGTTCAATGTTCGTTTTCCAAAGATATTCTATGAACTCTTTGGTTTTGTTATAAAGTTTATTCCACTTTCCTTGTTCAGTAGGCCAAATGTTATTTGGTACAGAGTTTTATTCAATGAACCAACACTTTCAATAGGGAACTTGCACAGTTTGTTTCTTTTGGGCTTATAATGAGTAATTAATAATATGTACAGTATATATATATATGTATTATTATAGGAATAAAATACATGTAGTTTCATACAGCTACTGTATATTTTTTGTACTCTCAAATATTCCACTTTGTAGGATGACTTTTCTCATAATGTCCTGTATCCTCGCCTAGTTGAGTTTGGCATTATGTTTTCTATTGGATCCTTAGCGATCTTTTATTGATCATTGTTAGGTATTGTGCACTTAGTTGGATGCTTTGTCTCAGCTCGCTTAGTTAACGCAGACAAATAAGTTCAACTCCAGTAAAAAAATTCAGTAAAAAATGGTGGATTTGTCACCCTTGGGACGAATTTGATGATTATCACCTAAGCAATAGCAACACAACGGATTTTCACGCGTTAACCGAGTGACTTGGTTGGTCAAATTTTAACAAAGTACTAACCAAATGTAGATGTAAAACTTTGGTTTAGTTTTTTTTCTTCCCAGAGCTGAGCATCTCATGGGGATCCAGGAAGCTGGACTGTATGTGTACCCAAAAAAGCAACAAGGTTTTCCACCAAACCAGTACACTGTGTTGCCACTAGATGGCAGTGCCGCAGTGTTGCCAAATGTGGTAATGTGCATTGCAAAAGCTCTCAAATTCTAATACATGTACATGTGCAGTAGCACTAATAATCAATTATTTGATATACCTCGTAATTAAAGATTTTCCATTGAAAAACGCCCCTGCTGAGATTGAACATACGTTATTCTAGAAATATTCTAGAAATATACATGTATTATAAATGACGTCATGTATGTCTTGCGATGTAATTTTAACGAAATTGCATTGAAAAGTGAATTCTGTGTGTTTTCAAGCATGTCATCATCAGGCGCAGACCAAGGCTAGTCATGCAAACCCACATCTCTGATTTGCTGTAATATGACTTTACATGTATTTAAGCATGATTTAAGCATGGAGCTACAATAAAAATGACGTCACGTTGATGCACCAGGTGATCGAAATACATATAACAAAGCTGCAAGTAGCCTATCGGGCACTGCTATAAGGTTTAATAGCAGGGTGCTAATGGAGACCACAGGCCCTTCCCATATCTTATTAAACCACCAATTACAGTTGTAATGTAGAACTATTAAACTAGCCATTAGAATTGAAAAGGAGTTGAAGATCTAAGGATAAGAAAACTTGAATTGAGCAACCCTGTTTCTATTATACATTGCATTACCATTGTTCTATGAACGATATCCCATTTTCGCAAAAAAAACAGTTCATTTGTTATTGTCTGAAGTAGTAATCAACGACATGTGCGTTATTCAAAATACATTACATTTTAAGATATCGTTCTTATGGATAATTCGAGCATTCTGCAAGTTTCACGTACCAAAACTTGTGGCACGATTAATGAAGAAATCAGCTCTGCCCATAAAGTGTAGATATGGTTTTGCGGAATGGCTACTATACATGTATATCCAATTTTCATCGATTTAACGACATGAAGCATTTTCAAGGAATTACTCAATTGCTATTAAAATTCCTCGACCAACGCCTGTTTCAACAAGGCGATAAGTACGAGCTAGTTTGCTATAATGTATTTTAAAGGCGTGACGAATTTCAAATGGTCTGATATACGTTAATAGCACAATTGAGCCAATTGGCCAATTTTGACCAATATTTTATTGGTTAATTGAAGAAGAAAAAAAGTAGTAATATAGATGGGTGGTAAGCTGCAATAGGCCACAGGCACGTTTCATGGCCTCAGTGGCACTTTTTTCAAATGCTTTCCTCTAATAAACTATAATGTGTACAATGCACATAAATGAATATATTTATAATATGAACATAAACCCATTTTTTCTATTATTACATCATGATCCACAACTCCAACTCGGTTTCCTATTCGGGTTCCATTAGGACGCCATTTTGTTGTAGGTGATTATCTTGAAACGTGGTTACCAAATGCTTAATTCATTTATTGTAGTATGCCAACCTTAAAAAATTCAATTCAATTCAATTTAATATACGCAGTCAGCATCTGAGGTGCCATGTGGTGTGAGGTAGGCTTACCCAAGTACACAAATGTTACAGCAAAATGTACATAATTAAAAATTTAATTTTGCAATATTCGCACGAATGGAAAATCAATCGTTAATTAATTGTGCCAAAATACATGTATAGAAAGAATGTAGAAGTAAAAAATGGCAAATTTTTTAGTACAAATTCTAATTACAGTTGTCTGTATTAGTACCACACTTGTCATTTGCTAGTATTTCTTTATTAAGCTGCCCAACCGCTAGGCAATCAGTGCCATACTACGGCCGTTAGGAGAAGCCACTTTATCGCAGTGTCAATAGCAGAGCAGGATATTGTATTATATGCATAAAACAGCCTGAATTTTTACGCTTTCGTTCGTCTAATACTCATGCGATCTATACACCCACCTTATCCGGTCAAAATGTGTATAGCTGCGCTTTTTATTTCCCCCATATAAAATAATTTTTATTTTTGGTAACACACTCGTATGATTACATGATGGTTTTGAGCATGAAAGGCAGGCCAAATCGTTTCATGAATCATCGATGCATTGATCTAGAACTCTTTATGTCGTCAGGTGGGGAAAAAGTGCAGGGGTGGATGATACTGGTACTAATAGCGGTGTTAAGGCGGGTTAAGGCCGGCTGAAGCTGGTTAAGGTGAGCTGTATCTCAACATATTGTACATTGTACGTGACACAACGGTTTGCTGGAAATATTGACAAAAAATTGCTCAAAAAACTATGCGGTATGCCTAGGAGGCTCCACCCTTCGGTGTGGGAATGTTCCTGCCACTATCCATTGTCCGTGCTTTTTTAAGATCAATATCAATTATGTTGCTTTTACTTTTCTCAAGCTATTACATGCTTATTCTTCATTATTTGCAAGTAAGTTTCTATTCGAAGTGGATTTTTTGCGCCCGTATATGGAAAGCATATAGAAGCAAAAAATGGCAATTAATTACACAATTGTTTTTATTAATACCACACCAGTCATTATGTTATTAGTATTTAGCTCGAATGTTGAGTGTGGCAGTAACTGCACAAATAGCTCGCAGTTGTAATGCTAAATTACACGATTAATTAAGTGAAAACAGGCCACCCCATGAAGAGGATCACTTGGGTGGAACATACATGTAATTCGCCATGAATAATTCGTGGGGCTGACATCCAGCAGTTTGTGACGATTTTTATGGTAATTCATCCCCTCCCCATCCCAACTTGCTTCCGAAATAAAAGGTGTTTAACTACCACTTGGCACATTTGACACCTGTGCAGTAATAGCATAATAAAAGTGATGCTCTGTAAACACCAGTTTGCACCTTGAATTTGACACCGACGTTAAGATAAAAGTCGTGTAATAATATGATACTTGAGACGTCTGTTGTCTGATACCTCCCTTTTCCGACAGAGTGTATAAGGTACATGTACATGACGTGTATAAGGTGTGGTTAATGAATGCGGTTAATTAATACATTAATTAATACATTAATTAATAAATGTGGTTCATTAATCACGCGTGAAATCATGCATTTCGTGATAACAATTTTTCACGTAGAGAAAATGCATTTGAATCACCATGCTTCAAGATGGTGATTTCGAGATTTATGGTGTACTATAGTAGAGAACAGTTTACTAAGTGTGCTTGACAAGTGTACATTAAGCATATACAGTACATCTACTACTTTCTACATGTAGTTGTAAGCGCAATTTGGCTTTTCCTTCAGTTTAGAATGCAGTCTTGCAGTATTTGCAGTATCTTTGACTTTTCACCTATGGCACAACACTGGGATAGACAAATGGGCCATGGTGTGTAAAATTTGATTGACCATGACCCATTTCCAAAATAGTCGCTTCGTTTCAGTTATCTGTATATATAAATTTATATATGTAAACTCAAGTTTATTTACATCAGTTTATGCGTTTATCGATCGTTTTACAACTGCTCTCATAATAACATGATCCGATAGTTCATGGTGAGAAAGGTCTGCAAAGAAGGCCTTAGTAACCGTCCTTGTCAAAATAAACGCCATTATTTTCTTCGAATTACAGTAATGTAGTAAACTACATGTATATCCGAGAAGAAAATGCGCGATACTGTTTTAATACAATTTATCTAATTTTAAAATATCAAATAATGTACTGATTATTTTTAACCTATGGGTAAAATGTTCGTCTGATTCATTCTGGTAACCAGCTTCATTGTTTTCTTGAAAACTTTAGTTGTTATTATTTTCAGAAAATGTATTTGTCAAACATTTTTATTGGTGATACCATCTTGAAATTGTCGAACGAACTTGACATGTACAATTGTAGATGTATAGCCCCTGGACATCGAATTTAATTTGAATTCACTCCTACATGTATGCATTATGGGGACTCTCAATTATTATGTCATCGTCTTTGTTTAAACGGTGATCAAATACTGACAGGTGATGGTAAAAGTCAGGGGGGAATTTGGTCAAATGATGAGGTCCTCTCATAAACCTTCATAAACTTCCCTCATTTATGATTATGTTTTTCCACGTAAAAATGTGCTCTTAGCAATCACTTAGTTATTACAGTATTATTTTAAAATATTTACACATATCCTAGTAATAAATGAAGCATTTCATCATCAACAAAATAAGCGCTGGTTTTGACGCAGTTATGGCACCGTTATTTATATCCGTTATTAATTTATTACCATAAAAACGACATGCGAAAAAGCAAACATAAATTCTACGTTTTGTTTTCGAGCAAACAATTACCATACACGTCAAATTTACGTCAAACACAATACTTGTTTTGCATGGCATGCAGTCATGATATACATCTGGTATACAGGCAGCCATTGATACGCTCATTTATCACATTTATTTGTTCATGCTCGGAAACCGAGGTGACAAAAACAAGACTTCAGACCAGAAGTGAAACCTGAGTTGGGGGCACCCAAAAATGATGTCTCACTTTAAACGCCTGCCGGAAGTAGACAGACATGCACATGTAGTGATTTTCAAGCCTGCCTATGTTGGCGTGGCAAACCCTTGTTCCGCGTTACAATTTTCGATTTAAGAGCACAAAATGTGAATTAAGGTCATTTTTAAGAGGAAATCTTGGAGGAAGAATTGGCCACAAGCGTGGCGAACAACAGGAAACATTGCTCGCCCCTGGCGACAATAAGGCGGACCCTAAGGTTCTTTAACTTTCCCAAAAGTCCACTGATGCTGACAGGACTTCTTGTAGGATATTCGATGGCAGGCGTTGATTACCATGGCAAGTCTGGATATAATGGACACTTACCAATTATCTCCTTTAAGCTACATTTGTCGGTTAGCACGCATCATTTGAAAGAAAAGATGACAATGTTTCATCTGCCAAGTTTTTGCATGTAGATCATGCAAGTTTCATTGAAAGGATGTATTCCACTGAATGGAACGTTGAATACGGTTTGTCATGTGAGGTGATGCACCATTTTGACAACATTGTTTTTCCGAGCTTATTTGTATAGAAATTTCTTCTGCTGATGAACTTTTTTTGATAAAAGAATGTCAGTGCATGGATGAGAAGCTTAATGAAGGTAACATCCCACGTGACATTAACAAGCTGTTCATCACTTTTGCTTACCTTGTCGAATGTTTATATTATTTTTGACCTCAACAAGCTTAGCTTGCATAACTCTCATCCATGCATTCATATTCGGTTATGTACTAGTAGTTCATGTGGACCATGTAGTCTTATATACAAATCTGTAAGAATTCCAGATAATTTTCGTATTCATTACATGCATATCAAACTGCCATGTATGGCATGCATGCCGCCTAGTGGGTGTTACAAAAGGCTAAATTTGTACCTCAACGAAAGCCTTTATATCTATCCAAACCCCTAATTAGCAATATAATGCATATAGTGCATATGCCATGGCCAAATTTAGATAGCAACCCCAAAATTGTGATGTGGGAGAAGTTTGTGTTTCCATCTGTTATTACAAGACGTCTAATTTTCCCTAAACTTCAGTTTGATACCATGGTAAAATTGTAATAAATAAAAAGAATGATGGTAAAACCTTGTGTAGCATTAGCCTTGAGGATGTTGTCTATCTGAATTTAGATTTACTGCAAACTCAGGAAGCAGAAAGTGCTCATCTCAAGTTAAGCCTGTCAAGCCTGTGCAGCGATTCAAACAAACCCCATGCAGATTCTCAAATCAAGTATACTTAACTTAAGTAATGGTATGTAAAACCGGTTTACATACGACCTACATTTTTAGTTATCTTATAGTCTGGTTGTCAACATATTGATTGTTTGGTGTAGTTTTAAGAGCTTGATTAACGATGCAATGATAGAAATTGAGCCACCACCAGTTCGACAGCATACACACTGTAGTGTACTAGTAAACAACAAATGTCAACAGTTTTTTACTCAGTAGTTCATTCCTTCTCGGCAGTGGTGAAATTTACATTTTAAACTACTAAAATGTGTTTACATTTTAAAGCATTTAAATGCAACTCAAACAATCGCAGAACGTCAGATTGATTCGGGGATAAAACATTATTCAAATTTGCGCTCTTTTGACCATGTAAAAATAGTTACATGTATCAAGTCGCAATGTTGTTTCTTTGTATAGTGAACTAAATACAGTATGTGGAGACCACATAAATGTCAATGTCACTGAATATCATACTTATTTTTTCAGCATGTGGCTAACTGTTATTAACTCACCACAGGGCTGCGATATTTAACAGCATGCATGATCATGTAAATGTATACATGAAATATTCACCACACCAACAAGTTTATGCTGTGAACGCTGATCACGTTTTAACAACACCAATCAAGTTTTATAACATTGCGCGGATAATCGGACATGATTGTCCGGTAGTGCCATGCTTATATGCAATTAAAACAGGAAATAAAATAGCACAAACTAAATTGAAACAACACAATATATTCACTCCATTGCACAATTGCCGTGAAATGAGAAGTGAAACGTGGTGTTACAGTTCGAATAAATATGGTCCAATACATTTCTACCAGTACAGTGTACCTAAAGTCAGACGTGTTATAATAATGGCAAAACAGTTGGAGTTGAGTATACTGTAGAAGAAAGGCACTTAGTGGTGAAGGGATTGAGATAAAGAAAACAGCAAGTCTGCATGACTGGAGTCAGTGTTGATAGACTACTGTAAAAACATAATTAAGCTAAGATGACTATTGAATGGTGCATAATTGATGCACAATGAGCGAGGTCATGGAAGACACTGAAAGTGAAACGCAACCTGTTCGCTATGGATTCTTTCAATTTCAGTTACATGTAAATGGGTGAAAGCATGATTGCAATGAGCAATTTAGTGATTTGGACCATTCACTTTGGACCATTTGGATCCCTGGGAATGTAAGCTATACAAATGCAGCAGTCGCTAAAGTGACGTTCAAGTATTATGTCATTATCTTAGGAGGGGTAGAGAGGTTTGGCCAAATAATGATGAATGATGACAAGGGTCAATGAAATGCCGAGTAATCGATGTTTTTTTTTAAAGAAATTGATTTGACACCCATCGTTTGTGATCCAGTTTTGCAACAGATTTCGCCTACAGCATTAGTTTAATTAGTGCATACATTGTACATAGACTTTTATATTCGCATGTACCTGTTTATGTGCATGTAAATGTGGGCTAAATTCCATCATTTTTGATGTTATTTTTAACAATGATGACAATTGCTGGCACAGAAGGGTATGCAAATCATGAAACCAAATAAAGATTCACTATTTTCACGCCTATGCACAGTCAATTTCTGTTTGACGAAATAACCCAAAGCAAGTGATCTGTGTTAAAATATGAAGGTCGTATTTTGACTGTAACGATGCGTGATTGTAAAGCTTTGAAACAGTAAATTATACTTAAATTGTACATGTACAGCATGTACAGGTGAAGTTGCGCGAATAGAAAATGGGACTTGCACACAATTGCAATTCTGTTTTAAATGGAGTATTATACGAAAAACAGCAGCTACATGTATCTAACAAATACTGCATATACAGTGTACGTTTGCAATGGCGCCTGACCTGGGGTTAGGTTAGGTTATGTCAAGCACAGGAAACAGGAAGTCACGTGCTCATCTTAAGTCAAGTTTGCTTATACTGTTTACATGAAATTCTCAGCCTGGTTTGCGGTACATGTACATTGGACCAAAACACTCCCTGTCGATTCTCGAATCAAGTGTACATGTACTCGTACTCCTCCATTAAGGCTGATTACAAGGTCCATTGAAAATGCGTGGTAATTTTCGGACACCCTGCATAATATTTTGCACCATGCAAAACCATGCAAAATTTGTTATGTACTTTTGCTTTAATAAATAAATAAAGACGCTCAAAATCCTGCCTACCTTGTAGAATGTGTCGTCCACTAGTGCAA
>JAQFYZ010003397.1:0-13573 GCA_034695085.1 Cylindroiulus punctatus | reverse complement strand
TTGCAATATTGCACTGCCAATAGAAAGATAACTTTACTCAGGTTTTGGAAGCGAGGGCAGGTTGTAAGGGCTGTCTGTAAGGTTATGGTCGTACATGTATCAATAATTAATCCCATGATTAATCCTCATAAAACCATTTGTAATTCCTCTTTTGTCGCTGGCGAATAATTTGGGTTATATCTCCGTATGATGCAGAAGGACTGGTTTTGGCAATATGTTAATTTGTAAGCCTTGTACTGTCAAGCCAAGATTATCTAACACCGCCATTAAGACCACGATGACCGAATTTTACGATTGTATAACCATAGAAAACATTCAAATACAGGGTGCAATAATGAGCTTAGTCGTTCAATTACAGTCAAGCAACTAATACAGTACATAAGGAAAAAAATAAAAGAAATAGAAAGATAACAATAATTAACAGCCATGAAGTTGCATATCATCAATCAATGTTGATTTTCCTGAGCTTGAATTTGCCGCTCAAATCCTACCGCGTTGATTCGTTGAATGGAGTCACGTGTCGTTGCGTGAGGAGGTGCACGTAAGATTCTATTTCTTCTATTCTATTCCAAAGAACAAAATTTCGGGTTTCCCCCCAAGATGACATAAAATATCAACCACTCGCCCACTTTACATTTGTATCTGACCTAAGACAACCATTAGACAATTATTATCAGGTAATTATTATATTGGCAGTTCCAAAAAAACTGGTAGTTATATATTCGCTAGCACAAATCTGTATTTTTTGACGTTTTTTAAGTACAATTTTGCGATGCCCAGCCATGGTCAGAATTGTGGTTATGACATTTTTGGCCACTGTTGAAAGTTGGATAGGCGTTGCCTTTTTTAGAAACATTGTTGTCATATCTTTTACACGTAGAGATTAACTAACGCTGGTTTCTTCGAACTTAAATTGAGTCGTCAAATCTGGATTTATAGGTTAGGATGAACCAACACCTTGCACCAATACCGACAACCTAGAACTACTGTATAAAATTGCACCAAACATCGAAAATGACGGAGTTGCGAAATTGTCTTACTTTTGTCGCAATTTATTCTGCGTCACTTTTGGCACGTGCATGTACAACTTAATTTTTCCTGCAGGATGTTCCAAATCAAAATGATTCAAATATGAATCTCGCTGTTCCAGTTAATTTATGGGACAGCATAGAAATGACACCATGGTTTCGTCGTTTATGACTTTTCTAGGTTTTGACATCGTCTTGGTTTAAATCAGACATTCAACCATGTACGTGTATTTTCTGATGAAATTATGATTACTAACAGCCCAGATTGTAATTGTCAATGATTCACAATGTAACAATTTTAATTTCTATTTTAGCGCGTTGGCGGCATCAAATGAAACCTGAATGTAGAAAAGTGATTTTAATATTCTGTAGGAAATGCGAAAATAATTTCCTCGACAGACAGGGTAACCATAAAAGTCTTTACCTCTTTGCAAAAATTAATTCCTAAAACCTGCTAAAGTTTAATACAAGGACCAAATTTTGGAAAGAAGAAAAGGTGGAAGAACTGCTAAAGTTTTTAATTCATGTATTTGGTTCAAAGAGGGTACCATCAAGGGCAACAGCTAGAATCGAAAATAGCATCTATGCAGATAAAAGCTCAGTTTGTCTTCCATTATCATGAAACCAAATTACCCATTAGTGTTCAATTAATTTGGAAAGATAATTGAATTCAAGAGATACTGTGCCAAATTGTAAAATCACCCAAAATTGGTGACCTCACCACTCTCATGATGCCAGGGGACACATTACGGTTTAACTGCATAGACGTAATTTTCTATCCTACCGAGTACAGTGACGAATTCTGAGCATGAATTCTTCTACCTATTTATAAATAACTTTTTGCAATGAAGGAAAAACTATGACCACCCTGTATTATATTGAATTCTTAAAATATTGATGTAATTTAATTGATTAGAAATACATGTACATGTATGTTGAAACTTGAAATCCAACCTATCAAGGAGTTATGATTTTTATGATGCTTAAACATACCTCCAACAGAAGCAGTTGCTTGACATATTTTTGCAAACCAGTAGAAAAGTAGAAGAACGTAATTTATAATTTTCAAGTTTTTAGAAAAGTATTTACTTCGTATACTTTATGGCGTATTTATAGCTATCATTATGCTTTCGGTCGAAGTAAGGAGCTTCGTTCGCACTCACTACAAAGGATGAGATTAATATATCCAATTTCCTTTGTTTTGATTTCGCACAATACATATCATTCACATCGTGCTCAGAATAGCAAATTACCAGTGCCGTAACATTAGTGACGGCTTAAATGCTATATCGTTGACCAGTTTAATTGCAAGACGCCGCTTTCATTGTGATGGCTCTTGTTTCTCCATCGAAGTAAATGAAATATATTTAGCAATTAAGCACGCGAACTTAAAAGAGCTAGTCGGGGTATTTAGGTAAGACACATGTGCATATCCGCATGAATATAAATGCAAATGCATAACGATGTTGCTAACCATCAAAGGTCAGAGAAGAAGCATCATGGCCCTGATGAAAACAGGTATAGGATGAAAGGATAAAATGAAAAAGCAAATTTGAAAAAAGAAAAAAAAACCTTCCCATTGTTTATCGACTGTCACTTTTGTGTAAAAATAGAAGTGGGCCAAAGGGGATTCATTTTAGGGAAACTTGATTATTGGCTTCTGGAACGGTTTGTGCCATTTCACACGCTCCCTGCTTGAATGCTCAGAAATGCACAATCCAAATGGCTAAGAGCTTCAGTGATGATCTTTTATACGGATGAGGCAGAAACAAAGGACATGGTAAAAAAAATGTTGCAACCTTAATTTGGTTATTTTCGCCGAATATAATAACACAGGTTCGAGAGAATAGTACTCTTGGTTAGGGTTAAGGCTATGTACAATTTACGCCAACTTTTCATATGGAAAAATTGGTAATAACACTATTCACCATATTTGTGAACCATTGGTTAAGGCAACTTTACCAATTATTTGGTTGAGGAATGCCGGCTGTTCCACGGTATTGGATGCAAATTTTACTCGAAACTTTCTTCGACCAATTTAAGGTTAGAACATGTTTACATGCTATTAGGATGCATGGTGGCTAGAAATCGTCAAAAAACGAATTTAAATTTGCTGTTTCCTTGTGTTTTTTTTTGTGTTTTACCTCAAATAAGATCAAATGTAATTGCATTGTTTAGCTGCCCAACCACCAGGCAATCACTGCCAGCCTACGAGCTGCGCAGTGTAGCCCGCAATCGATGACTCAGCTGATACAACGAACAAACAATGTTGGATAATAATAATAGCACAGGAATTTAGTGTATAGTTGCCATCATAGTGTTGTACAATTTTTTGCATTCTCTTTATAGCCTGGATATCATGAAGATGAATTTATAATTGGGATTTGATACGAGATTATATCGGCCCTTCACCTACGAAAGTAACAACTCCTTCCTTTCTACTTGCTTGTCTGTGGTGAGTGAGATTATCCCTAATATCCATTCAATTTCATATCGTATTACTTCATAAATTCATAATACACAATCAGCATATTATTATGTACATGGTGCGCAAACAAGTCGAAAATGTCGTGTTTTCTTGTTATCAATTTTTCCACTGCTTTACCTTAACTTGTTTGTTTATAATTAAAATTTGTAAATTTCCATGAAATGAAAAATTACTTTCGAATCGCCCTGTAGGTCCCGCCATAGTGATTTGCTACCTTGTTACTAGGCGGCGCTGTACTTTCCTTCTTCCGTCTCTGACCTTGCCGAACCTTGACGTTCTATGGTCGTGTTGGATATCAGAATTTGGAGGACAATTTCCGAAATTTGGAGCAAGATGATGCCAAATAGGTTGATGCGCTTTACGAAGAAGATTCAGGAACGTAGTGTAAGTGCATATAGTGTGCAGGTGCATGTAACCGCTGAAGCCAGGTCTATCAATCACAAATACAGGCAAGATCCATAGTCATTCATTGAGTTCAAATTGTGTTTCGTTCTTGTATGCCGCCAGTTTGGATCTTGGTTTGGAGTAAGTATTGATTTTTGCGATGCTTCCTGTATGTCAGCATGCTTGTATGCCATTTATAAACTGACTTTAGATTCGAAGGTAAGAAGAACATATGCAAGCGCAGCATAATTTCATGCAACTGGACTACTACCTACGTGTATACTGCCTGGCCTTCAGCAAATTTGACCCTATAGTTAGTTTTGGTGTCTTTCATACAGTTGGACTCCATGTTATTTTTCCTAAGACAGTGGTTTTATATTTGAATGAGCTGTCCTTTCTGCAAACCATACATTCTGTCGGTTTCATTCCCCTAATTCGAATCGCCCTTTTTATAGTTAGTATAGCACCAAGATAAATGTTACCTATTTGATTAAAATTATACGTTTGATTTGTTCTCAATAGACGACCATTGGAAGCGTTTTAAATCGTGGTTTGGCATCGCAAGCAACGTTTCAAACGAAGGTAAGCAGATAAGTGATCAGTGTCTGGCTGCTAGTAATCATCATTACTGCAAATATGTTTTCTGGAATTCCAGCCGTATAAGTTGCATCGACTGGACGAAGGACCTGCCACTGAGATAGCCTGCACAAGGGAAGATGCTCTGCTGTTTTACAGACAAATGCAGTCCATCCGGCGAATGGAAATGGCTGCCAATAACATGTACAAAGAGAAGCTAGTTCGGGGCTTTTGCCATTTATATTCGGGTCAAGAGGCTTGTGCTGTTGGTATGGAGGCAGCCATCAACAAAACAGATGCTGTGATAACTGCATACAGAGCCCATGGCTGGGCATATATACGTGGAGTGAGCATTGAGGCTGTCTTAGCAGAACTCACAGGTAGGTTTCGTACACGATTCCTGGGCTTCTGTTTGAGGAAATTTGCATTTGTGTTGCATTTATATGCAATTTGGTTTTTCTATTGTACAAACTGTAACGTTTGGAAAAACCTAATTTCAGTAGACTGCCTATAACATTTTACTTTATAGTATTACAAGTCCTTGTCAGAATGTAACAATTAAATTTTTTGTTCCTGAAGGTCGACACACTGGTTGTGCTCGTGGCAAAGGCGGTTCTATGCATATGTACAATGACAACTTTTATGGTGGAAATGGAATTGTCGGGGCTCAGGTAATGAACATGCCATGGAATGTTGTAGTTTACAACAATCAAGTTTGCTTTTTATATCCTTTTATTTATGGTAACTTCACCTGAATGTTGTCTGTCTGTCTATTTTACACGTCGACATTTGTGTTAAGTCATTTTCTCCTGACTTGTTGATGGCCTGGAGTGGTGACATTTACAGTTTCGAGGCATATTTAGTTTTATTAAAAACTTATTGGCCGTTTGCGACTGTCAATAAAAAGCTGTACTCGGAAAACGTACGTTTTTTGTTGAGCCTTGTTATATGATGAGTTTCATCATTTAGGTACCTTTAGGTGCAGGCATTGCTTTGGCCCAAAAATACAAAGGGACGAATGGAATAACATTGGCACTGTTTGGTGATGGCGCAGCAAACCAAGGACAAATTTTTGAAACCTTCAATATGGCGAAGCTGTGGAGCCTTCCCTGCATCTTTATTTGCGAAAATAATGGATATGGAATGGGAACCAGTGTTGAACGAGCAGCTGCAAATACAAATTACTATACAAGGGGTGACGTCATTCCAGGAATTTGGGTTTGTCACACTATTTGCATCGATTTTATTTCTATTGAATTTTTGTAGAAAACTATGCTAAAAAATGAATTTCATGCTGTTGTATGTTTAGTTGCTATTCCAAACAAACTCAGCATCATTGCTTCGCTAATTTTTGCCAACTGATTTATCATAGTCATAAATCTAACCATCGTAAATGCTAACATTAACTATCAAAATCGAATTGATTAGTAATGTGGTGTAGTTTAGTGGTCATTATAACAAGCTTGGTCCATGCACCAAGGTATGTGCTTTGTCCGATGATTGTAAACCCAGTTTGGAATTTGTTGTATATTTGAATGCAGGTTGACGGAATGGATGTGTTAGCTGTTAGGGAAGCAACGAAATTTGCAGCTGAACTGTGCCGAGCTGGAAAAGGTCCTGTGATGATGGAAACTGCTACTTACCGATACCATGGGCACAGCATGAGTGATCCAGGCACAAGGTAAGCCTAGGATCATAGAACTATTCCATAATCAAAATCCTCAAATAAACTAATAAGATCACCTCTAAAGTCAATAGTTAATGAAACAGTTGTCATGATATATACATTTTGACATTGGCCTGTTAGGGGGATTTGCATCGGGGTATATTTGAATGGGTATGGTGAATGTCCATATAATGCTCGATTTTATTTATTCACACATCATTAAATCTTCAATTTCAAATTTTCTGTGGTTTGTAAACTGATCACATTTGCTTTACAGCGTGTATTGAATATTCCATTGTGGCACAACTATAATTATGATATCACATGCATGTAGATATACACACATATCTTGTAGCTTTTACTTCATTGACCCAAGCTCTCAAAATGTACATTATTCCATTTTGCTTGTGCTTTAAAATCCAACTTAGTTTGCACTTTTTAATTTGTCAATTGAATGCCAGACCGAACGATTGGTTTCAATTTCAGTTATCGCACGAGAGAGGAAATTCAAGAAGTCCGACAAACTCGAGATCCAATTACATCTTTTAGGGAAAAGATTTTAAACGCAGAGTTAACGACTGCTGATGAATTAAAAGTAAATTAATGGTTTTTGGGGAAATAAAGGCGTGTTTCGTTCTGAAAAAACTTTTTATGGGCTAGTTACCAAAAGGAAAGTAACATAGGAACATTTATAACTAAATTTCTTTTGAAAACTACAAAAATCTGGATAACTATGAAATCTATCACGTTGGCAAAGAAAAAAAATCCAGAAATAAATACGCTTTTGTTTTCTAACTGCGACCTTCTCCCCAAACGTCAAACATGTCAGCATTGGTTTTTCTAATGCAAGGTATTTTCATTCGCTTTTCAATTGACAGCAAATTGATCAGGAGGTTCGAGAGGATGTTGAAAAGGCTACACAGCGTGCAAAGGCTGAAGGTGAAATACCATTGGAGGAAATGTGCGCCGATATTTATGCAGCACCTGCTGTAGACTCTGTTCGTGGTGTTTTACCAAACGAGCCTTATCAACATAGCAGGCTTGCAAAACCTTTGAATCTTTAGAAATGTCCCTTCTGACTAAGTTCTCAACTATCAATAAATTTTTATCGTAATTTGTGAGGATTTATAGGTAGCTCAATGGATGAAGATACGCACCAAGTTACCGAAACTGGCTTTCATTGATGTGGAATAATCTGTTTTCTCCATTGAAGGCAATATCCGTTTCATAAATATCCTCTTTGTTTTTGTTAATTAAAGTAATTAAGTTATGTTTGAATTAATTGCTTGACTGAATAACTTATTATATAGGTGAACTCGGGTGCGAAAAAAACAATTGTCATGCAAGTGCGCTGCGTGTGAATTATAGTAAGACAGGTATGCTAACATATTTTAAAACTTTTCAGTAATGACCCAATTTTTTAAATTTTGTACAATCAGTTCCATTATATCAACAGTTTTGTCTTTACCAATCACGAGTCATTGTTTTCATCAGAATTTATATTGCACCTGGTGTTGCGAAATAACTTATGGGCACCCTGTATATTTTATTCCAAAACTTGCACTGGAATTTGTTTCAAATTGGATGACAAGTACGTTTTCAATTTTTTAATTGAGTAAATCCCATTTTGCGATCAAGAGTCAAAGAAATTCACTACCAAAATGCGTTGTGTCTATTCACGTTAAAAATATTTTATCCTGTCATTTGAACTTGGCCCATTCAATGTCTTTGAGCACTTCCTTATGCAATTCTACAGAAAATTTCATTGGGAAAATTTTTTTTCTGAGAAACGTCCAAGGCCCCTTTCACAAACAAAAGGTTTTCCCCTCATCCGGAAATAGCCAGTTGAACGATTTAGGTCTTTAGCCTAAGCGACCATTGGCCTCAAGAGGTCCTCTGTCACCAGGCAGTACCAGTGAGTAATTTTAGGAATTTCTGGTTCTATACCTTGACCCTTTATACCTTCAACTTCTGGAAAAATGTAGGGTGGGCATAACAGATTAACATGAACTAAGGTTTAGTCGGATTTGCACTGACTTTTTAGATGTTTTAATAATTTTAGTTGTATAGGAAATAGATGACTACATGCATTTCGAATTTAGTAAAACCTGGTAGACTGTATATACATTCGCTTTACTACTCTTTCATGATATCACAACAGTTTTCCAATAAAATATTACAATACTTGCTATTCGTAAACAATGTAAAAATATTGGGGAAGAATTCTTTAGAAGCTAAAATCTTTTTAAAAAAATTAAAATTGCATTCTATCGGATGATATGATGAATATTTCCGTGTCGTCAGATCAATCAGTGGTCATTTTATAAGACAGAATCTTGAATTTAAAAGCGAGTTGGCCACTAGTTCATCTTTTCCATTTGGGACGTCCGAATTTCTTTTAGAATTTCTCGTTTTTCTCTCCTGTAGTTTCTCTGATGTCCTCAAGAGATTGTTTCGAGCTTTCCCGTCTGTTCATTTTTAATTTAAGAATTGCCAGTCGGATCAAGTACGGCAGAAGGGCCGTTGCCAAAAGGTAGCTCCAATAGGGCAAAATGATCGTTGATCCTATAGGATCGAGCAATAATCCATGTTTGATACTGTCCCTTAAGTGATGGGATAATCCAGCGGTCAGCAATATCCAAGAAAACCTCCATAAACTCTTCGAGGTAAGCAGCGTCGATAACAATAATAACAGATTCCAAATGAGCACGAGGAACAGTGTGTTATGAAATACTGGTCTTCTTGTCAAGTTTAAAGCATCCTGAAATATAAACAAGGAAAAATATTCTCATTACAATAAGTGAATGCTTGCACAGCAGCATGCCCAATAAAAACCAGTTGTGGTTGAAAAAGTCTTGAGCATGCACACACAATCCATGCACTGGTACTACTTTATATACAACTTTTGTGAAATTTCCACCTTTAGAAGTTTACATATTGTAAATCCTGTAACCCACTTAATTAGCATTCTGTTGGGCAACTTCTTATTACAGGGTGACAACACATTTACAACTTATTCCAGATCATGTTACTTCACATTTCCATAACCCTTTTATACCACTTGCATGGCAATAAAAAACTTGCAAACATCTTTTGCAAGTGCCAACAAGTAGCCACCCAATTGATCTGATCCAATTACCATTTAATTAGCGCAAAGATTTTTTTAATACAAATATTTCTTTGTGTAATTTCCTCCTTCTCAAGTCATGCTGCTTCTCTTTTCTAACCTTGAGATCATCAAATTCTTGTTTCTTCTATTTCTTTTACTATTTTTTTTTTACTTCATTGGATGAGAAGTCCAGTTCTTCAAATTCTCTCGATTTCATGACCGACTTATTATTTCAAATTTATAAACTTCAATTTATTTCCCGTTTTCCAGGTACTGTAGGCCTAATGTGGTTGGTCACTCTGTATTAGACCTAATACATGTACATGTGAGAAGTTTTTCCTATTGTTGAGAGTATTCGTTGCTTAACAAATTAGTCATAGCAGGCTTCAGTCCAAAATTGTCGTATACGATTAACCGGAAAAAATTGACCGCGCCTGCACAAATCTGGATCTGGTGTAACCTTCGTCCAAAACCACCTCAAATGCCATTCAACACGTTTCAAACTGGAAATAATGTAAATTCTAATTGGAGTGCGAAATTGTGGAGCATTTTGAAAGCGCGTCCGTACATGCACGACTTTTAAAATTAAATTCACTAACTTTCCAGGTTCTTCTACGTGTTCTTTGAAGTTTTCCATGGCCAATTAAGAAAAACTGAGCACTATCGTAACAGTTAATTTTCACGTCCAAATTATATTTATTTCTAGTGATGAAATCCACGTTATTTAACCAATTTTTAATTTCAATACTTTTAACATTTTTTTTTTTGCTACTTTCCTAGACATAAATATTGTAATGACTTTTCACTGACTTTTTCCATAGCAACCTAAATTCCCCGAATTTTCACTACTAGGCCTACAGTACATGTACCGAAATTCAGACTTTACATTAGCCATTACAGGAAACTTCCACATGCATTCCCCAAGCATAGCGCACATATCCTTTGATATGTCCGATTTTAGATAAGCCCATACCCATCTATTTTTTCCCTTTAGCAGCCTAGAGCAGTACTGGATTAGAGCAATGGAAAAAGCCAAGAAAAAAACCTGTTCGGACAGCCCAGTTAGTTTGGTCACTTTGTTACCATGGTCCATTGATACATTTCTCCACATTGATTAGTACGCATAATTACCTCTATGTTAAATGATCCTGCTTCCAGAAAGTGATCAAAATCCACCACCGATCCCAAGAACGCACACAGGAGCACTTCATAGGCAATTCGAGGAATCCGATCTTTACGATAGTTGACCACTATCAGCCACGTGAGAGCCGCAATCAATGCGTGGACGCTGTTGTCCAGTAGCAGGCGAACTTCCCTGGACATGAACTGGCAAGCAGGAATCAAATCTCCCAATATTTCAAGGCCTAGTAAAATCACATTCATGAAGATGCGAGCGTGTAAATGATCGTTAAAACGGCCCATTTCGGTCAGGGGTCCTTTGCTTAATTCCTCGGAATATGATGGTTAAAATTTGACCACTCGGGCAGTCTTGGTCAAGCAGTTGCTGTGTTGGAGCACACCCGACTGTCCCAAACGGTGCTGGCCAACTACCTCCAAAAGTGTTCCACTGCTAAATGAATGACCTTTCACCCGGATGATTTCACGGTATACGTTCCAATGGCCCAAGGCTGACCAGCGCAGCTTGACCATTGGTCCCAATTGTCTTTGGACGAGCCCTTGGAAGAAGCCAATTGTTTTACTGCCTTTTTTCCCTCTTTTCCCACCTGGTACGGGCTGATCGCGAATTAACATTAGCATAAAATCACATGATATAATTGCCGTGCTAATCATGCAATTATACGCATTCATTTTATTACGCTTCTTCTTGACGACATGACTTGGAAATCGGAAAAAAAACACGATTTTTTCTGGAAATGTACGTTTTCAAGGTTTATTCAAATTGTTCGGCCGGGAAGTGTTCGATAACCAATTAATTTGCCTGCAGACAGGCGAGTGCTACTTTTTCCTTGAAATACTATAGCTGGCCCAAGGGGAAAATGATTAGTTTAGAACTGTATTAATAAAACAGGTTTTCATTAGGAAAACTAGAGAAAACGGCTAGGTAAAGCTCGTTTTATTCACCGATTAAGCTAAAATTTAACTTTCATTATATTTAATCTAGTCATGGTGCAAACGGTAAAGTTTGTTATAGTGTACAAAGGGAATAAGTGGTGTCACGTCACAATAAACTTGAATCATTGAAGGCCCAAATACCGTTTAGGACGCCCTCTGTTGAGTCTGTTCCATGCAAACCTATTGTTGAACAGAGAGCCCCCTAAACGGCATTTGAACCTGCTACATTTCAAGGTTATTGTGTTATCACTAACACAGTAAGTTAGTTACAACTTGCATGTAACGTTAACGTAGTGTTATTGTGTACTAGTATTTCGTGAACAAGTATACAAGGTGGTCATAAAGTCTTTCAGAAATTGTTAAAGTTTTAAATAACAGATTTGCTAAAGAGTTTGAAAAAACTTTTTTTTTTATTTAATGAATTTAGTGCACAGGGGGCTCCAGCTGGGAATCGAAAATGGCGCCTTGCAGGAAAAAGTCAGTGTGTCCTCTGATATCATGAATCACCGATCAGTGTCAGCTTTATTTGAAAAGAAAATTGAATTGCAAGGAAACAAACGAAAATGTGGAAAATCACCCAAGGTTGGTTCACCGCCTGCTGTGGACATACAGTACATGTACAGTACAGTACATTACATTGTACTGAACTTTTTCCCGCACTGGCGCCATTTCCAATACTAGAGATTACAGCGCCGCCTGCCGGCATACCTATTAAACCAAATACATGAAATCAAAAAAACTTTAGCATTTCTTCTATTATTTCCGAAAACTTGATAAGTAATTGCCATGGTCCAATGCACTCAGTGGAAATTCGACATTTTTCAAACTTTTTTTACTCTTGATATTATGCTGTTTACATGCGACCTTAACCTACATTAAATAACACCACCTCAATCCAGGTCACTTTGGGGACATTCAGTGCGTTTTTTCCAACAATAATTTTTTGGGCCCAATTTCATATACATGTACATGTACATGTAAAATGAGTAGTGTGAATAGTTGATAAGTCTGAGAGGTGTGAGGAGTTCAGGTTTTCATGTTATGGGAAATTGAATGACTGGATATTTGGTTAGGAAACTTGAAAACCTCCACTCCTCAGAGCCATCCCTCAGATTAAGCAACTCCTTACACTCCTCATTTTTATGAAATTGGGCCCTGATACAGCCGTGCATGTTTGCTAAGCTGTCAAAAATATAAATTTTCAAAATCATCTGCCAATAACGAAAACTCTTTTTGCAAATTAGCAAATTGATCGATATATGCATGCATTGAGTATGTTGACAAGGAGAATTTTTAATTAATTTTGCCTTTTGCGACTGAAATTATTGGAAAAGCCTCTCATCTCAGTTGCCAAAATTGGATTAGGCTGATTCCACTGTTTATGATGTTGCGGGCTGAAGGGTGTCCAAATTGAAGCAAATGAAGATAAATTTTTTTCGTGGGCGTGAGTCATGCACTCTGTTTCGCTCTAATTCGATTTTAATAAAGGCTCAATTAACGCTGGAGGCATTAAATCGTCGAAATATTTCAGAATGAGCTCGTCCTGTTTTGCCCAAATTACAGACAGCTAAACCTCCAACTCAGTGCATTCCCTGGCTTGGGATGTATCGCTGATGGATTTTTAACGTTTGTTCTGTTGAGAAAGTACGTATTTTAAGAGGTTTTTATTGCTGAATGTCTTCATGCACATTTAGGATCAGCATCTTTCAGGCACTGCATTTTCTCTAAATCTTTGCTATGACAGCTAGAGTGTCTTATTCTTATTCTTACATGTACTGTATGTCTTATCTTATTTGCTTGCTCCTCCTATAGCTTCCTACTGCATCCTGGATTAACTAAAGATCTACGTGTATGTTTTCCTCTAGAAAATAATTCAATTTGAGCTAAATTACATGTAGCTTGCATGATGTGACTTTTTCTTCATCGCCTGCCACCTTTTCACCATACTGGGAAGTTTTTTTTTTTTTGATATTTTCGATAAATGCCAAATGGCAAACAGTATGTATATCAGATTTTCCCTAATAGCCAAATATCTCCAATTTCGCGAATATGAAAAATCCGATTTTGTGATGTTTTCAAAAATACATAAAATTCCAAAACCATCGTTTCACAAACACGTTTGGTTTCGACATACAGTTCGAGTTTTATCATTTCCAAACGTCCATTCCAAATGTTAATGTATTTTATTTATTCATTCATGTTTTTGCTTAAATCGTCGCATTATTTTCCTTAAAATCCCACATTAACTT
>JAQFYZ010003396.1:0-13574 GCA_034695085.1 Cylindroiulus punctatus | reverse complement strand
CCTCTTTATTTGTTGCATTTGTCACATTATTTTCCATTTTTTACAGAAATTGTCACATTTTGTCACATTTGTCACACCGGTTTCAAATTGTCCCATTTTGTCACATTTGTCACATCGGCCACATCCCTGGTGTGTGTATCAGTCATAAAATGATGGCGAATACTGACATGGGTGACATGGTGGTGAAAATCACGACACACTGACAAACTGATGACATTATTTTTAACGATGACCGACCACATACTGCGACAGTGGCATGCCAACCGATGGAATGGCTTGCTTCTTCAATGCAGAAACCAATGGAAAAATTCGCATGGTCCACACTGACCACGATGGCGTCCCAGCACGTCGCCAACCGGAAGGCATCTGGCCTGGAGCATTTAAATGCCGTAAAATGGGTACCCCTCCCCTTGGATACACTGGCAAACTGCTTGGGGGGTGGGGGGTGTAATAGCGCCCTTCCATAAACAAAGCCTGGCAACGTGTCACACGATAGCGCCAAATGAAAAGGCACACCTGGGTTATTGTCTTGTCAGTTATCGATTTTGCCATTTCGCTCGGCTACATTATAAAGTTGCGTCGGAGCGGGGGTGCAGGACGAATAATCAATGAGCCCGGCCAATGTAGATGTCGCAGCGAGCGCACACTTCATTAGGGAAAAGTGGATCCGTCCCATGACGGACACTTGTTTCCCACGTTTATGAGCTCATAAATTATGCCATTGCCCCTTCTTTCGTCGACACTTTCCAATTTCGCATAGGCAACGAGGTCCTCTTCTGCACACGCACTGCGCATGCGCCGTGCCTCTGGAAGCCCGGTCAAGCCATTCCTCCTGCTTCTGCAACTGGCAGGCGCATTAATCACCCATGATGCAACGCTACTTGGGATGACAAGAAACCAAGGGTCGCAGTTTAGGAGAGATATTCTTAACGTTCCATAAACCATGCCATGGCCAGAAATACGTGCGAGAACATTGCGAAATCATATACGTGAATTCTTAATTCCCAGATTATCAGGTTTAGGCAACGTAATGGACGTCTCAGCAAACAACAATTGCATAAAAACAATTGCATTTGAAGACAAAATTCAAATATGTTCAAACATTCTGCTGCATATTTGCGATGCTATGAAACGCACTTTGCTGCCAAATGCTACAGCCTTCAAGATTGCTGAAATTCTTCCATCAAATGCACTTCATTCAAATTAGAGGCAAAATAATTGCAATTTATTTAAATTTGACATGGACTATTTTCTGCTGGGGAGGTTAACAAATAATGGAAATAAACGTGAAATCACCCAACTAATAAAAACACACACATATATATATATATATATGTGTATATGTATACATGTATTCAGCATGTGCGAATAGGACTTACAAGTAGGGTGGGCTAAATAACTATACTTCACAGGATCTATTCCATGCTCCAGTATTATACATGTATAGCTCTAGCTTCTAAAGCAAGACAATTCAAATCAACCCATCCAGTACATGGCATGGTATCTACAATGCATTAAGTAGATTATAAATAAAACTTAGCAGTTTCACAAGTAGCCTGCATGGGCTACGATAAAGGCACCTAGCATTGCCTAGGGCAAGCTAGCAGTGATTGCCTCAGTCAAGGGGCAGCTAAATCAGAACTTGCAATTTCAGGGCATTTCAAATCCTCTCAAACTTGCAGAACCTGAAATTAACTGAAGGCGAGAAAGACCAGAAGCGTTATTAAATAATAGAGACGTCAATTTTCCACGTTTCGCCTGTTCTTCCAAGCACGGAATCCGTCATTAATTTCGGGTCATAATCCTCCGGGGGGGTCCTCGAAAAAGATAGCAGAAAAACGGAAAAAGCCGAAAAGCTCATAAATCAAGTCCAAGATGGCGTCTGTCCGTGTCCACCCCAGCGCCCCCTGCTTCCCCCACGGCGCAATTCTCCCATAAACGGTCCCACGCATGACATGCTTCTTGTCAACACGTCCACTCAATTGATTTCAGATTAAGGACTCAATACCGAAGACAGAAAGCGAGGAAAAAGGAGGAGAAAAAGACAAAAGCCAACATAACGGCCGTGCAATTATGAGTAAGATGCTGCTAAAAAATCTCGCCTCAAACTGCGTGACATGTCTTGTTCCCGGACAACAAACATGTTTCAGGGGCGAAATTGGATTCAGGGAAAAATTGCCAAAATAAGCGAAAGTGGCCCCGAAAAAGCGCCATCCGTCATATTTGAGAGACAGCCTCAACCGCAGCGACGACAAGGCGAAAAAAGCCGTATTCACGCTCAATTTCCATATAAATTCAACTAACAAAAAATGCAAATTTGCATTCGCGCGCGAGGCATGCCCCAAAAAAGTCCAAAATCTTGAGCTTGATTAATTGCGCGCTTAAAATTAAGATTTGTCTTAGTCGCTCGCACGCATCTAGCTAGTGTCTGTATATTCGTTTTGACGTTATTTTTCAGGGAAACATTTTAAGCAGTTTCAACTAATATGGGCATACCCGGCTTAGTGCGGCTATTGGTTTTGGCAATAAACCGCAATAACCTTTCCAATAACCTGTGGAAAACGCATTGCTTCAAACTATTTTTGAAATGATTGATTTAATTTCATAAAGATGTTATTATGTACCGGTATTCTTTACATGAAAATTAAAATTTTAAGCAATTTTTAAGTTTTGAAAGTTCATTACATGGGTGATGCAGGTGTAATGAGTGAATGCATCATTAGTCTCACAAAATGCATGGTCGTTTTCAACATAAAGGATTACTTGAACATAAATGACTGAAGTAGTTTCACCAAATGCGTGGTCGTTTTCAACATAAAGGATTATTTGAACATAAATGACTGACGTAGTTTCACCAAATGCATGGTCGTTTTCAACATAAAGGATTATTTGAACATACATGACTGAAGTAGTTTCACCAAATGCATGGTCGTTTTCAACATAAAGGATTACTTGAACATACATGACTGAAGTAGTTTCACCAAATGCATGGTCGTTTTCAACATAAAGGATTATTTGAACAAAAATGACTGAAGTGATTCGAATAAATCACTGCAAGTCTGATGGGTAAATTCACCGAACAACTAGCTTTCATTGGACATCAAATAACTTGGCGACGCTCTTTCCCGAAAAGGACAATGCAGCTGCCATTACACCTTCAGCGACCGACGCCCTTGGCTGCATTGCCCATTTCGGGAAACAGCGTGGCGAAGCTAACGCTTGGAATTTGAAATGAAATCCAAACGGTGAGAATGGAATGGACCAAATGTTTACCAGGTAAGTACCAATTAAGCAATTCTTGCCTTATTTTTGAATCAAACACTGGGTTGGCGATAGGCTGACACTGCGGATGACGTTGTGGAACGTCACGTAAGTGTACAGTAACGTGCAGCGGGGTTATGTGGGGAATTTGAACATTCTCGATCGATACCACCAGTGCACATTTCTCCACATTTTTTTTTCAAGGGCCCTTTAGCTGGTCTGTTGCCCATTAGCCGAACGATGGACGTTGCTGGAGAGGCCCTTGCCATCGTGCGGATAACGGTGGGGTTAAGCCACTGTCCATTCGTCTCATCCCCCATTAGCAACCATCCCATGCAGTGCATAAATAAGATTTTGCAGAAAACCCGGGCTCCCATTCTTCCATCTCGCCATCCATTTGCCCCAAATTCCCTCCCCCGTCTGTTTCTGACATGCGAAAAACCATAGATTTTTATGACAAGAGCAGCAGGCACATTACTGGAGGCGGGGGCCGTCCGAAAAGTCCAGTGACAAGCGTCACGGAGTCGACCAGCCGCGTGTTGGCCATGTCCACAAGCAGCTTGTGCTTCCCCAAGAAGTCAGCACCGATAATCGGTACCAGTGACGGTCGATGGCCACTGGCCCAAAAGCGCTGTTGGCGCCTTGTCGAACGCTCCCATCCGGGTCCTTCTCTCCTCCCCGATGGGGGCGCTCTGGATAAACTCGAGCGAAATGAAGCAGCTCGCATTTAACGATCCATTTGCGCCATGAAAGTTTGATCAGCAGCGCCACAAACTCATTCTCAAAATGCAATCCAGTGCAACAGCGAAAACGGCAACCCCTTATTCATATTCATGGTGGGGTCCCCCACGGCAAACTCGCCACCCCCTTATGTTTCCAAACTAGATTGCGTTTGACAGGAAGCACGTGTGTTCGCCAGAGACGATAACGTGGACTGGCGTGCTGTATGACGGCCCCTGGACCAGTTTGCAGTGGTGGGAAATTCGACTCCTTGGGTCAGTGCCACACGTCATCAGCTTTGGGTGATGGGAGTGTTGAGGGTCCAGACGTCAGCAGTAACCAGGGAGTCCAATGCTGAAATGCTTACGTGCAGACTTCAAGATAGCTTAGCCTGAGTAAGCCTTGGCTGAAGTAAAGATGTCTTGCTTCAACATTTCTGAAGCATCATACATGTTTTTTCTGCAAAAATTGTATTTTTACTTTGAATTGCAAGAAGTGTCGAGGCTGGATTGAAGGTGAGGTTTCTTACTACAACATTTCTAAAGTACCATAAATATGCTTTTCTGCAAAAAATGGTATTTTCCATTTTCCCAAGAAGTATTGAGACTGGATTGAAGGTAAAGTAAAGACAGCAACATTTCTAAAGTACCATTAAGATCTTTTTCTTCAAAAATTGTATTTTGCATTTTTCCAAGAAGTAGTGAGGCTGGATTGAAGGTAAAATACCACCATGTTGATAAAGAAATATCAGTGTTTATGTAAGTATAGGGGGGTAGGGGGGGTTAAAGGCCATGGAGGTCATTTCTGCACAGCCAATAAGTTTGTTTCATGTAGGCATTTTAAACTATTGTCAATGTAGAGGACAATTGCTTTTCCATTATGTCGATGCTTTGGAGCCATTTGAACGCCAGAGGGCGCAAAGTACCCGGATGCGGGTGCACTACCTTAGCGGGGAGAGACGTCTGGGAGGACGGAAGTAAGTCAAGGGCCAAGAGGCGAGACGAGGACATGCAACCACAAGGCACAAAAAACACGTCCAACGCCAGACCACACGAGTGGAGTCAGCCATCGAAGTGCATTCCATTGTTTATGGCCCCTTAAAAATCAAGATGGCGGCGAAATGAAAAAGGGGGGTTCATCCCTCCCATCAGGTTCAAGCTTGGCAGGGGTCGGTCATCGAGTCCCATGGAGGACTCGGAAGCAGCGTCACCCTGCACTTCCGGCTGCCGCCACAGGAGGAGGGGGTGTTGCAAGAGTGGTGGGTGGACTGCGAGGTCCACCCAGCTTCAATCATAATCGTAATAAATGGATTTGAATAAATTTATATTCAAGACGGTCGAGTCTCGGCTGGTCAGGCAGAGTGAATGACCCTTGGAAGCGATAGGAAACAATGGCGGGAAAAAAGCAGAAGGGGTGGAATGTAGAGGTGGAGCCGAGGATGACAAAGTGGAGTGATAAACGGCAGATGAAAGCCGAGATAGAAACCTTCGAGCCTACAAGAAGATGGCGGTCTTAAGTTCTTAACGGAATTCGATGCTGGTCAACGACTCCATCTACTAAGGTCTGGGAATCCATGACCGAAAAGATGTGACATTTCATTCCAAAAAGTCAAGACAACGCTATTTGCCCTGGTTTCCAAACGCCAGCAGCGCCATCCCACGGGTAACTGAAGCGCCTGGAATGCTAGAAATCAGGAATGGCAGAAATATACTTTGACAACGATTTCACGCATAATTAGTTACGATTCAATTCAATTGAATACACCCACAGTCAGCACTTGACATGCTATGTGGTGGTGGGGGAAGAGGGTAGCACAAAGCACCCAAGCACAAAAATGTTACTTCAAATTGGTAATGAAAAATGAATGGTAATGTATATACAGAAAGTGCAGGAAAATTGCAACAAACAAAATGTCAACAAGACGTCACAGCTAAAGTTCCAACAAAATAGGTACAGTAAGTCGAATAAAATAAAATACATTTATTTTACGTGATTATCTACCGTCAACCTATTTGGCCCGCCTTGACTTGACTTCGCGTTGATCACAGTCAAGGAAGGTAAAACATGTTTACATGCATGACTTATGCATAAGACAGCCTATATGTGTGAAGGATTCATTCGACAAGGGTGCTGTTTAAGTCTCATAAATTGCAGTTTCAACGCAAGATTTCCTCGCGGTTTTATCAGGCATGTCCAAAACAGATGTTTTGATTCTGCAATTATTTTTAACTGCACTTTCACCGCCGTTTACCAGTGTTTGTTTTCATCTGAAATTTAACAACATACCACGTTATTTAAGGGCAGGCGCCAGGGCTGCAAAGACGAGTACAGAACGACACTTGAAACCATCTTGATGAGTTTGCGCTGCTTGAAAAAGCAACAAAACTGATAAACGTTCAAAACTGGAGTCATGTAGACCGAGTTCGAAAATCGAACGCAAATCCGCTTGCCGAACACGCGTGCAAATCGAAAAAAAACGCACACGGGTTAGAACGCGGCAGTGTGACCCGGGCGTGCGCCAGAATTCCCTACCAGCATCGACTTTTCGCTGTTGTGGAGTCATTTTCTCATAATAAAAGAGGGCAGTTCGTGCAAATTAAAAATTTAAAATACTGGGTCAGTAATGGTCACGCCACGGCCACGTTTAATATAAAACCGAGTCTATGGAAGGCAAGACACGACGGGGACGATAACGAACAAACAATACCAGGAAGAAATGCTTTGGAGAGCATTGTTTTGCATATCTGAAGGGTTAACTCTTTTCAAGTTGGCTCCACCCTGTTCCTAAACATCTCCCAACTCGATAAACAACAGCGAAAAACATGCGTAATAAAGCACTACTGTAAAACGAAACTTGCTGTTTCTTATTTTTTTTGAGAAACACCGTAAATAATAAATCAAAAAAAAAACTTGTTTTAGACCTCGCTTTTCGGTAATTCTCATCCGCCATGTTTTTTAGGAAAGCCAGCTTTTTCCTCCTCTCACCTTCATAATGGCCACCACTAATAAGTCATGTACATTAACACGTACATGCAGCAGCGCCATTAATAACGTTTTTTTCCTAATTAAAACGTACGTTGTTGTGATGATAATCGGCGGCGTTAATTGTTATACGGAGTGGGAAGTTGGGCCGGACAATAAAACGGTTTTAATGGAATTGCAACAGCAACAAAAGGAGACTTCGCATGCAACAGGCCTAATAACTGCACGTCGAACCCCTTCAGCTTATTACGTTATTTTTCATAAGTTTTTCAGGGATTTTTAGACAGATTCGGGACGAGCATCATTACCCTGGCCACGCAACACACTGAAAACCCAGTTTCTTCGCTGCGCTTCTTCAAGAATGCGTGCATGGATGGTAAAAAAAATTTGATTTATCACGAATTTTACTTCAATTATTAGAGTAAAAAGTGCAAAACACACAAACGGTAAAAAATTCCCGTTCTGCTTTTAGCGGCCAGGATTTCTTAACATGTTTGTCGACAATAACTTTGGTGAAGCATACAGGCATCTGCCTGTAAGTCATAACTTTATGATAGGTGTCTGCCTATATGACATGGGTCTTATCTAAACAAGTTGATGGTGTTGCTTCTTTAAAAAGGAATGATAGAAATTTACATGTTATTATGTTTAATATGCAATGTCAACGTCCTGAAGTGGAAGTGAGTTATAGAGGGATTCTTGTCAATATCGAATTATGCAAAAACTTTATGACGGGTGCACAGGGTTCCCAAAATATCAAGAAATTTGTACTTTATTTCATATCTTAGCCATGCAGTTCAAGATGATCTTTCTTTAAAATAATTGATATGCATGTTTAATATGCAATGCCAATGTCATGACATGCCATGCCTGAGGTAGAAGTGAAATGTAGATACAGTATTCCTGTTAATACTGAATTATGCAAAAATCGACACTGACCATGCCAACCAAACCATGCAATGGACACCATGCTTTGCAAACATACAAGAACAATTCAATGCCATGACCAGCATGCGAAATTCCCTGGCTTTCCTTGACTACCCTCAGATTTTTTTCAGGTCTCAGAAACACTGACTCAGTTTGTTTTGTTGAAGCATGGACTACGAAGCAATTTCCTAGAACTTATAATGACGAATTCCTAAATGTGTCTATTAGGTTTTGGTGGGTTATGATTAAGCCCCCAAACACGATTTGAGCTAGGGCGGAGTGTGGTCATCATCATCATCACGCCGGTGAAACAGCCCTATGCCATTTCGGAACTTATTCCAGAGTGTGAAAATATTTGGCGTGAATCTGGGTCATTACGAGTCCACTGACGAGATAAATGAGAAAAAACATAATTCCAGAGGAAATGCAAACGGGTCTGGAGCACGAGAACAAACAATCAATAGTGCACATTGCAGCAGCAATCTAGGAACATCAAACCAGATCTGCCCCCACCCACTCGCAGCACGACCAGGAGTTGAGGTGCGCACTTTAATCAGCAGTAAGTACAAAACGGGGTGGCGGCCATCTTTGCCCAGATTCAACAGATTGCAATCACATTATCGTTGCACGTTGCAAACGTTGCCAGCCCACAAACGATCAGATATGGCACCAGTCGTGATTGCCGAGTGGTTTACAAGCAGAAATTGTCATAGAACTGCTATCAATCTGAATGTTCCAAAACATTATCTGCTTGTGAGCGAGTCCATGCAAAACAATGTGTCAAATGCAAAGCGAGGTGGTCGTTTTAAGTAAGCCATTATATTTGGGTGACCCTTAATAAGATACAGACCTTATAGTGAACTTACTTACATAACTATACAGTACATTGGCTGAAATTGCAACTCGTTTCCGTATCCAGCCCCGTTAGGTCAACTTGGGTCACGCAGTATTCAAAGGGGATGCATTAACGCACAGATTAAAACGTAAAAAAAGTCAAACCATCGAACATTCCACGGGTAATTGAGTTTTTATGTTCTTGGCGGCTTCTCAAGTGAGATATCGACCGAAAGCACTTGAACGTGTCCAACTTGAGCACTCGCCAAGAAACAGTACAGAACTTACCCCTAGCAGATGCTTACTTTTTGCTCAGCCCGATTTTTCCACCACAACTAATTCCCAGAATTGAAATCATGCATCGAGAACAATGAAAACGGAACTTACCTAAAAATAGAAGAAAGGAAAAATTAGTAACAAGTTGCATTAAACATAAAAATCACGTCAGTTGATTAGGATGAATGTGACATGAAAATACTCTTAGTGAGCATATAATAAGCAATAAAACTGACAACATGATGTACATGTACATGAATAAAAGTTCGCCATTTTAAAACTTGAAAAATACAGGTAAGTTTAGGGGATTTACTGTACATTTGTGGCCTACATGTCATAAGCATATTGCTTCCTGAGAACAGCGAAACCTTTGCATAACGACCACTCATGAGTGTCATCGCAGAACGCTGAACACCGATTATTGTAGTTTAGTAAGAACAAACATGGATGATTTCAATTTCAGCATAATAGGGGATGTTAATGAAAACACAATTAACTATGTTCCAACAGAATGTTCCAAAAAAGTGTAGCCAAACGTACAGTGAACAAACATTTGCCATTGGAGAACATCAAAAATACAGGGTGTGTCATCCAATGCAGGGGGTTGCCATGCGTTCAAACATACTGTACATGTATACAGTGGCACAAAAGTGTTGACAATAGGTGTATTTATCTGAATAAAGGTGCAAAAAATTGCAATGTACCTGTACCTCGATGGTGACGAATCGACAACATTTTGGCAACACGTTTGCGTTTTACAACGAAAACTTTTCTCGGTTTGGGTATGGAAACGCGTTTCTCACTTGAAAATGCTAGACCCTGAGAATTTCATTAACATAACAACTTTCGCCTGAAGGTTCTAACGAAAGAAAATAGCAGCTGACCCTAAATATGGTAGTCACGTCCTGCAAATGGGGGTGGCCACTTTCGAAAAAGTTTGCATCTAGTCCGGGTCGTGACCTCACGGTCGTTGAGGGGGTGGGCATTCCTTCGTACGTCAGCCAGCACAATTCCACGTACGAATGTTTCAATCCTCGCATTTCCTCATTTTGAAAGCGAAAAAACATTTCGCATATTTGTTAAATAATAGCCGCGTGATACGTCGGCCATTTTTTAAATGGGCGATAATTGCCACCTTCCATCGAGACTTTGGGGGGGTCAAGGGGCAAGCTGGCGAAGGCGCATTGCTGCTTTTGCATGTTAAAACAGCGAGGCAAACCAGTTTATCCCCATTTTCATTCATCGATAATCGAGCGAAACCATTTTGGCAAAAAAAACTGCATATCGGGCCATAAAACGCTAAAACATAATTAAGCGGGCCATAAAAAACCCCGATTAGGGGCCGGCAGGTTGTGAAAACTTAATTAGAAAGTAGATTAGGCGCAGAAATGAAATCAAATTTCGATTGAGTTGCATTCCCGGTATGAAATCGAGCAAAGACTCCGAAAATATGGGGAGTACCCCATGTGGACTAAGGTTAATTCACCTCATGCATGTAAACCTGCCACACCAACCCCTGCTTGACTTGAGGATACTGGATTTGGGACATGAGGATGGTTTGATGCGTTGAATTAAACCAGCACCAGCCGAATATTAACTGTTTACATGCCTAACTTACATGCAGGAACCTACTGTATGAATGCAATGATAGTGAATGCCTTGGAAAATATGAGAGTAAACCCATATATTTACAAGTGGACCTTAGATACTGTAATACAATCATGCGTGTAAACCTGTTTTATCTGCAGTGTACATGTATACGTTACCATTGCTTAAATTGGTTTTAGCATGCTTGATTCGGGACATTTGGCTGATTTGATGCCTTGAATTAACCAGCCCCCAACTCAATGTAAAGATAGTGGTTTTTACAGAGAAAAAAAAATGGAAAAAAGTTAAGGGAAAACTACATGTACTGTACATGCTGAATCTGGTTTTGGCAAACCCAGACAGACCACACCCTTCAATTTTCGTACCGACTTATTATGCAGCAGACAGCTCTGTGTTGCAACCACCATGTGACAGATTTTAAAGGCAAATCATGTAACCCACGTGACAGTGACGTGTTCTTTCGAGGCGAGTTATTAATTCTTGTTCGTTCATTTAGAAACAACAATCCACATTGTACACAGTGCATGTAGCTTAATTTCTCACGCATGGCTAGTTCATCATTGTGCCTCAGTTTTCACACTTGTAAATGCATCGCCATGAAAGCAAGTGCTGAAAAGTTTATTGCGTTGGAAGGCCAATTTACCTGGACGGAAGGGGGTGGGGGGAAGCCGCGATTTTACGTTCAACGAATGATGAAAATAAAGGCTCTTGGGTCAAGTCGACTCCATAAAAACCCGGGCTTCATAAAAGCATTTAAATTGGCCTATTCAAGGCGCCGCATTATAGAATCGTATACGGCGAAAAAGTAAACCATGCCATCAGGTGGCGTTTCAATTGACACCTCAAATTTTGCATTTAGACAGAATTGCCTTGGCGGGGATGACATGCTGTTTGTGCCTTCTGTGCTGCATTGAAATGCAGGTTCAATGTGGGTCATTTCTCAAAAATATGCATTGCTCAATGTGAAATATCGTGAAGCATCACAATTCTCGCCCCATTTTTTTTAATACAAATGCTAATTATTCCGCTTTGCAATTTCCATTTCACTGCCCCGGCAATCTTCGAGACTCATTGAGCGAATAAATAATGAATAATCTGCGGTTGAAAGGGTTACTCGCTGCACAATTAGCCAGCAACCATTTTACAACTTGACCAACAATACGCACGCACCTTGCGTAAAAAAGCTGTTGATAATAAAAAATTTGCGTGTAAATGGGTTAAGTTGATCCATCGTCGCTCGCAGGCCAGCAGAAAAAAATCAACGCCCATAATAGCTGCCCAATTTCCGCATCGAAATTACCACGAGTCAGTACAGGGTGTCAGCACTGGACAGGTAAAAACTGAACAAAAAAGGAAGACGCTCGTGCATACCAGGTCAAGATTGTTCCGTCCATTGACTATAGTCGCCATAGATGGGAATTCATTTCTGTAATAAAACTTTTTCATGTGCACATTGTTCTGTTGGTACTCGCTCCTAAATGGTGAAAAAAACCTGCAGCATGACTTTTTAATTCCATTAAATGACCCAGCCTTGGCACCATTAACTGCCCAGCAACGAATGCAATGAAATGTATTTGTATTTGATGCTCATATGCAAGCCTCATAAAAAGCTTCATATAAAGTAAAACAACACCGAGTCATAGAGATGTCAGCTGGGTGAGCTGGCCCTAATGTCTGTCACTTGCATGATGACATGCTTCAAAACACACAGAATCCTTTGCTTCATAGCATAACAGCTGACTAATCATATTTATTATTATTACAATCCTACAAATTATTAAATCACGTGTCAGATCAAGTCAAGGTGGGGACAAACATACCATGCCTGACTTACATTTACACAAGTTAGAGATCACAAATAAAAGCCAAACATAAGTCTGATTGTTAACAGCATGCACTGAGCATGGAATGTGTCCCTTGAACGCATACAGGGTGAGTGATATTCTTCGCAGGGTTCACCAAACATGCTTAACATTCCCGTCTTATCAAATCGCACGACACTCGAAGACGAGGAACCCTTAAAATATTTTGTGCTTATCAAGTTCCGATCCCATTAAATTCGCACTTTTTGGGCGAAAAAAACGCTGCTAAACATGCTCGAGGGCTGCATTAAAGTATACTTTAATGGATTTCAGTTGAACCGACCTTTTGGGGCACCTTTGGAGCGACGCCCCCACCCCATCATGTACGACGATGGTCGTTAGAGCATCGGTTTTCACTTTGCTTGAGACTTTTTTGCCAGGCAAAACCCTGGAGGACGAAAAGCTAAAAAATGTCAAGTGCGTCGCATTTTAAGTGAAATTCTGAAGGCGCGGAAACATTTCGCAGAATTGGATATGCAGGCAGGGCACAAATGCATTGTACTGGAGTCAATATCATTAGGTGCGCGAAAGAGAGCAGAAGAAACCCAAATGAGATGCGCGTGGGGATAATTCACTATCTATTGATTACTGGCGAGGAAACACGCGTAAAAACGTACAAATAACTGTAGTAAGCTCATCTTCGTTTTATAGGCCTAGCAGACGAAGAAGAAGAAAAAAAAACACTTCTTGAACTGCTTACTGGATTGCTTTTACTAGAAGCCGTACAAACCCATCGATTAGTCTGAGGGGAATGAAATTTCGAATGCGCACAATGCAAAAAAACGAAAAATTTTGAATGCATAATCAGCTCGGATGGAGAAAAAAGTAGGTATTTTTAATCGTGTACGAGTTACCCCTCTGAATTACAATATTGGTCTACAACCGGGGAACACCGATGCCAGTTTTGCATTCATCTTGTTGGGAAAGTTTTTCGCGGTCACCCTGTATAGGAACGAAAGGACGGAGCCTCACATGTGGTGCAGCGAGTCGTACGGAGTCCTCGAAGGGCCACATTGCATATTTGCTCTATTAAGGCCCATTGAAAGTGATTTTTTGCAATTGAATTTTGATAATTTTGGACAGATATGATAATTTCAAATGAAA
>JAQFYZ010003395.1:0-13576 GCA_034695085.1 Cylindroiulus punctatus | reverse complement strand
AACAACCCTCTTTGCGACTGCGACACAGACGCAGCGTTTATGTCGCAGCGTTTGAAACGCAAGCGTGGCCTTAGCCTAAATGAGGGGCGAAGAGGAAACGCGTTACGATCAAGTTCAAGTTCAAATGGGAAAACAGTCTGCAGATTCCTCTACTTTTAGGTCATTGAACTCCTGCAGCCTGGCTTGTTTGGCGGCGGCCATCTTGGGAGGTTAAAAATAAGCGAAAACGGTCGAGAAATGACAGATAAAGACCGCCAAAAGGTAATTTGGGGAATAACGAGGGGGACGAAAGCCAAATTTGGTTGCTGACAATGGGTGGATCCCAAATAAATTAAATCTCAACTAATTTAGTTAGCAAAGAGCCCAAATCCTGCTGATGAGCTTCGAAAAAAAAGGTAAACAAAGAAAAATTATGAAACGTGATATTTTTATCAATTGTGAAACGTCGTTAATATAAGCATAACTGGCAGAGGAAAAGCATAAGGGACAAATTTTAGAATGCACATTGTACTGAAAACATTTTCAACCATTAATTTCCGGTTGAGCATCATCGGGGCTTATTTAGCAAATAATAAAATTGGAAACATTGCTGGAAAAGGAACAAAAATCGATAAATTCGAGGAATTTGCTCAAAGATAAAATAAAAATACGATAAAATCAAATTTTTATATAGAAAAATTTCTCTAAAATAGGCCTGAATAAAGATGTATATACATGTATATCGATTAGAAAAATTTTAAATATTGCTCGAAAATGAACAAAAATCGATAAATTCGAGGAATTTGCTCTCCGATAAAATCAAACTTTTAAATAGAAAAATTGCTCTAAAATAGGCCAGAAAAAAGATGTATATGTGTCGACTAGAAAAATTGAAAAAGCTTACATCATAGCTCTTATTTTATTGTTCGTTATTGATCATCTTTCATAAATAATTCTGGGAAGTTATGATTATGATCATAATCTAATTTTTTTTCAAGTAACATCGATTTTTAATACCAAATACTAGGTTTGATAATCTTGAAGCCACTGGAGGGCAAAAAATGAAATATTTCTTTTCAAAAATAACAACATTAAGGTCTCATGAGAACAGTGTTCATAAACTTACGGATAACATTTTTTTACAAGTTAAAAAAACTAAGGTTCCCAAACAAAACACTAAACTATGAATATGAAATAAGAATTACAGGCATTCCAACATCTCTCATATTAGTTTGCAATTTAAAATAATATTTGACAGAAAGAAACTGGTCGTTCTAGGGTTAGCCAATAAATAAATGCAACCTAAAATTAGAACAAATAAGGTGTTAAAAAAAAAAAAAAAAAAAGTTTTTGAAGAAATTTTTAGAAAGTTTTTGAGGAACGTCTACAGGGGTTATTATGGTTAAGTATTTATTGAGAGTATTTACGAAAATTGCATTTTAAGTCAATAAATGTCAGTGACAGCCATCATAAATCAGATAAATCACGATAAATCAGATCACAATATTTATCCGACTATGTTTTCCAACCACAATTTGTGCGAAAATTTGCCAGTCGAGCGTACAGTAATCGTGTTTTGGTAATTCGATAGTATGGTATAAATTTGGCATATCGTGCTTATCCTCATGTTCCTAATTTTTAACGGGCGTTCGTGAGAAACTGCATTTTTCAAAAATGCGCAATAATTGCCGGCGACCGAGCATCATTACTGGCAGGAGTGATGTTCGAAAAATGGCCATTGTGGGCATACAGTTTAAGGTTTATTACCCTGCTCAGAGCCGAAAAGCGCCATAGCAGCAAGATGGCGGCGGAAAAGCAAGATGGCGGCGGTCGTTCACCCCGGTTAGCGCGTTTGCCCCACATTTGGGCAAAAAAAAAGCAGGCAACAAACGCAACACGTAAGCAACGCTCGTCCATTCACCGAACGATAGAGGAAAACGAAGCCTTGAAATGTTCAAGTTTAATTTCGCTTTTGAACTTCAATTTCGGTTTGGGAATGGGGACGTCCATAAAGGGCGGAAAGTCGAAACAGGGTGGGTTGCATCAGCAAAAGTTAACTAACGGGAAGCACTGCACCACTGCATGGGCACCGTGGACTATTATCATTTAACCAGGGTTAAAGATAACCCAACTAATAGGCAGGATTCACCCTAAAGTTATGGGTTCAATAAGGAAAACTATTTTCCTCAAATAGGGACAAGGTGTCAAAAAATAGGGAAATTTCACCAATTCCCAAAATGGGCAAAAACGATTTATTTAGAGATTATTTCACCATAGTAATAACTTGCAGTCGTTTTCGGCCCTCAAATGTGCAGTTTTCTTGTAATTTGATGTTGAAAAATCACAAAAACGGTGGAATTTTGAAATGGTAGTCGGACATGTTGATGACGTCACGGTTCTGCATCACACGGAGGGAATGCAAACTCGGGTTAACTCAGCCTATCAGCCGGGTTAACTTCCTCATGCTAATCCACGGTTAGTTAACTGCTAACCTTCGGTGGTGCAATGCTTTCCTTAGGGCTGGTTGCACCATTGGGAGTTAACTGAAAAGTTAGATAGCCCGTTGTTAACTATAACCACAAGTTAACCTCAGGGCTTGTGGGTTGCACCACTTAACTATAGCTAGGGATTTTTTTAACACAAAGTCAGGTTGCACCATTGGGAGTTAACATCAGGCTCTCTAACCTTTCAGTTAACTATAACCACAAGTTAACTTCAGCACTTGTAGGTTGCACCACTTTACTATAGCTAGGGAGTTTTTAACACAAAGTCAAACCCATGGTTACTGCTAATTTTATGTCCATGGTGCAAAGGTTTTCCATAGTTAACTGAAGGTTTACTTTGGGTTTTCTCAACATTCGTTGGTGTAACCGGCCCTAGTTACATGTATACAGCAGAGTTGGACAGTATACAGGCCATGTTCATGTTAGCAGATCATGGTGCAACAGAGCATTTCCCTCTGTTTATGGACCTTGGAGAAGGTGTTTGGAGAAAGGGCCTGGCTGTTAACCTTGACCGTGGCCCAGTCATGGACCCAACCAGGAAACCTCATAATTTCACGCCAATAAAAACGCTCCTTTTCATCCATGTCTTTTTATGGTCTTAAAGGGCTCCTCTAGTCAGACCCCATACAAGGACCACGACAGTCAGGGTCACATAAAATTCACGCCATTTTTTCTGAGCAAAGGTCCCTCGAGGGACGACCATAAAAATTCCGTTTTTCACAGACACCAAGATGCTGTTGCCTGTTGATACGTTCTCGGGGACGACCATAAAACACTGATTTTTTACACATACCTAGGTCTTCTCGCACAAGGGACCGCCATAAAACTCAACCCAGCCCCTTACCCCACTGAGGGTCTTTCATAAACACCGTAAATCGACATTTTTCTTAAATACTCCAAGCGCTAGGTCCCACGAGGGACGACCATAAAATTCCATTTTTCACAGATACAAGGTCAAATAGCTCATCGAGCTGTTGGAATATTATCAGGGACGACCATAAAACACCGATTTTTACAGATACCAAGGTCAAATAGCTCATCCAGCCGTTATAATATTATCAGGGACGACCATAAAATACCAATTTTTTTTACAGATACCCAAGTCTTCTCGCAAGTCAACCCACCCCAGCCCTTCATCCACACTGCTCTCACCCCATCTGAGGACCGTCCATAAAATCCTTCAACTGCTATTTTGGATACCCAGGTCCAAGGGCCCAGTTCGCAACTTGAACATCATAAAATCGCACAGCCCCAGCCCTCACCCCGCCAAGGGTCGTTCATAAAATCCTTCAACCGCTATTTTGAACACCCAGGTCCAAGAACACTTTCGCAGTTTGAACATCCCCGAGGGCCCATCATAAAATCGCGCAGCCCTAGCCCTCACCCCGCCGAGGGTCGTTCATAAAATCCGTTCCTCAACCCCCATTCCAGCAACCATGTACTCCCGAATACATTATAAACCGCAACTTTCGACACCCAGGTCCAAGAGCCCAGTTCGCAGTTTGAACATCCCCGAGGGACGTTCATAAAGTCGCGCAGCCCCAGCCCTCACCCCGCCGAGGGTCGTTCATAAAATCCGTTCCTCAACCCCCATTCCAGCAACCACCCTGAATACATCATATACCTGACCTGTTGGCCTCAGATTGCGGTACAGGGGCCCCCCATAAAATCCCGCCACCAACACCATTGCATACCTGCTTTGATGGGCTTGCTCTGGGAGGGCTTGCACACGGTCCCGGCGTGGTGGTTGGCCACGGGCTTGATGTCGTAGTGCATCATGGTGATGGCGGAGGGCGAGCCGAGGCCGCTGCTGACCACGGAGGACCCCGGCGGGCTGGACTCGGCGCTGGTCATGGCGTAGTGCGGCGGGTTGTAATCCTTGGAGTCTTGGGCGTACATGGCGTCCGGGGAGATCATCTGGGGCGGGGTGAAGATGCAGGGTGGCCGCTCCTCGAAGTCCTCCTTCTTGACCGCCTGGCCGTCGTAGTAGGCCATGGCGTAGTCCGGACTGCCGGACACTGTCCCCCCGCCGCCGTCGTAGCAGTCCGGCCCCATCTTGGAGCCGTCGCTGAGCACGCTGCTGTCGAAGACTTCCATCAGGGTCAATGGAGGGTCAAATCGTTGGATGTCCCTGTGTCGACCTTGGGTCAAAAACTTGTGTCGACCTTGGGGTCAGAGGTCGCTCCGCAGGTCGCTACTATCAGGGCAGGCTCTTGAACTTAGTCCGAGGTAGATATGCCGGCGTCAGCTGGTCCTGCATACAGGCTGATCCTCCGCGGTCAATTCGCGCCACTGTGGGGTGGGTGCTCACTGGGCCCTGGTGCCGAATGGCCAATGGTCAGCTCCGGCCACCATGTCAAGCATCGACAGCTGAAGTCGAGACGATGCCGCCAAAAATTCCGGTCAAAGTTCACTGAATGTCCACCAACAACTATGGCGATGCCTGTCCAGTCGATGCTCGACCAAAAACTTGCAAAAAAGTTGTGAAAAAAAAAATTTTTTTTCAGTGCAAATTTCGCGTGTCCTGGGTGGCTGGTGAGCGGTCACTGTGCGTACTGTCCGGCGTCTGGCGACTGCAGCGCAACCTGTCCAATCGATGCTTGACCACTTGGCAAAGTCGCCAAAAACTCGCAAAAAAGTTGCGAAAAAAAAAATTTTTTTTCCAGTGCAAATTTCGCGGAAGTGTCCTGGCTGGTGAGCGGTCACTGTGCGCACTGTCCGGCGTGTGGTGGCGACTGCAGCAGAGCCCGGTCCACGCGCAACTGTCCCGTGCGCGATCCTGGCGGAGAGTGAATGGCTGCGAGTGGCGAGTAACGTGTTCCTCCGGTCATTGCCCTCTTCCGTTTGCTGCCATACGGAAGCAGCAGAGAGTGAGAGAGGAAGGTAACGTAAGCGTGGACAGACCTCCCTCAAGGGGCAGCCACACACCCCTCACCCCTGGCCGCCAAAAAAAGTGGAGGAAAAAAAAGCGCCCCGGGGGGAGAAATCACTTGCTGCTGAGATGTGAGAAGACGTGGGCACCTGAAGAGACCCCCTGAAGACGCGGGGTGCGAGGCAGGACCCGGGCCCAAGTAACGCTTTATGCGAAATGTGTATCCTGATGATTTGGGAAAAAATCCGAGTCGAAAAAACCGACGCTTTATACAAAAACCGGAGCTCTTTAGTATAAGCCAGCAATGGCGGCCACGCTTGTTTTCTACGCAGGGGAAAAATCCGAGTCGAAAAAAATCGACGCTTTATATAAAAATAGGAGCTCTTTAGAATAAGCCAGCAATGGCGGCCACGCTCGTTTTCTACGCAGGGAAAAAATCCGAGTCGAAAAAATCGACGCTTTATATAAAAATAGGAGCTCTTTAGAATAAGCCAGCAATGGCGGCCACGCTTGTTTTCTACGCAGGGGAAAAATCCGAGTCGAAAAAAATCGACGCTTTATATAAAAATAGGTAGGTAGCTCTTTAGAATAAGCCAGCAATGGCGGCCACGCTCGTTTTCTACGCAGGGAAAAAATCCGAGTCGAAAAAAAGACCAATAGGATGCAATTTCCTGTTTGCGACTAGTCCATCCTGCAATGTATATCGAGCATGGCCGCCATTTTCCTTTTACAGCTGGAACGGTACATCGATAAGCCGAATCTCGCTGATTGGCTGTTAAAATTCTCGTTCTTTTGCGGAGACGACTATAGTAGCAAATAATGCGTACAGTTAAAACTTTCTTTTAAGGATATGTGGAAATCACTTTTAGCAGAACATTAATGTAAAATATCGAAATGAACAGTATACACCGTTGGCGGCCATATTGGTCTATTTAAACATGTACGTCATGTATCCACATACAGTATGGTCCCTATAATATGGCACATTTTTCTCACATAGGGGTGTAGCTTTGCATCGATAATTGCAGATTTTAGGATTTTAGGAATAACACGACCATGTCAAGGTTTCAGTAAAAAGCAGTCCAAAAAACTGTCTAAATTGGACGAAACTGGACAGAAGGATTAGAAGGGGGTATTGGGGCCGAAACTCGACGTTTTTGGAGGGTGACGTTTATGCAAAAATCCCATTCTGACACGGATGTAAAACAAGGGCATGCATGGTAGAATTTTTCGAATTCACATAACAGAAAAATTGCAACGATTTGGGACAAATGGTACCCTATGGTACTCTATGGTACCCTATTGTGTGAGACCCAAAAGAATTTGGGATTAAGTCCCACAGAAAAACTATCCTACCCCATTTCCAGACGTTGCTGGTCATCTGTGCCTATTTCATTACCTTTTTAAAATCAATTGTAGATTTGAACAGATTTTATTTCGATAAATAACGCAGGCAAGATTTGATGCATAGTCCAATAAACGCATTCCTCGCAGCTGAGGGTCATGAACCCTATACACAGAAGCGTGTAAAAATATCGAAATGCAACCCACAATTTGATAGCAAATACAATGTATCTCCAGTGAGAATAATTCTTTTGCATTGCAAGGTTGGATGAAAAAAAATTAAAAATATTCATACACAATGTACAATGTAGCTGGAAAACGATGCACTTTTGATATTATCATTTCTAATCGTTTTCTTAAGTAAAGCCAAAATGGTACACGTTAAACACGAAGTAGAAATGCGGAAAAAGAAAGTTGCGACGTTTTTCTTCGTCCCCAAAATGTATTATTTATAACAGGAGTAGTTCGAAAATTTCGTCCCTGTAGGTATGATCGCCTTCTGGTAACAAAACGCTGTGATATGTATTGAATGTTAAATAATACAGGCGTCCACTACTCGTCCACTCCTTCGGAGGCGAAATGAAAAGGTTACCTTATCATCAACTTGGAAAAAAAAACTGAGGAATTTTCAGTCCATTGCCAATGCCACCATTGTCTTTGGAGAAAGTGTCATCATAGAAAAAAAGTTATTAATTTTGCTGGACGAGTACGGTGCTACAGGGCTCCTCCAGAAATGAAATTTTCAAGTTTTTTGGTAGTTAAAAACTACTTTCCATGACCTTCCAGAGCACTAAAAATGCGAAAGTCCACACTAACTGGTAAAATGCTGAATAATGCAAATCACAATGAGAGAGAACTTGCTTCTAAAACATGTTCTTATTTAACATATTCACATGTGACTACATTAATATTATAATAGTCACTAATTATAATATTCATAATAATAATCCCTAATTATAATAGCTGTTAACAAGTCGCACAGCAAATATAAACGCAAATTTGTTGTTATATTGCAGTGTTTGTTATAGTGTGTGGCTATTTACATGTATGGTTAATTATGCATATGCAGGGCGATCATAAAGCCCAATTTTCATTGAAAAAATTATTAAGGTTTAAAACTATACAGTACCGTAAACAATTTCCTATTAACTGTGTTAAATAAAATGTTATGTGACGTCATATACAACATGTATACTGTTCATAACAATGATGCTGTTGTAAAGACATAGCTTAATGTCTTATAAAAAGTTTATCAAATTCTTAAACAAGTTGTCAAACTTTGCTATGTACGTTATGTGATGTGGTGGGGACTCAGGTTCAGAGTAACAAAATAACAAATTTAGAAAAAAAAATAGTATAATAATAAGCCTTAACTTTTAAGTAATGTTGATTTCACATATTTGTTTTATTGGAAGTGGCAGCAGGCGGCGCTGTAATCGCTATAATTGAAAATTGCATCTACAGCGCCACCTGCCGGTACGCCCTGTGAATCAAACACATGGAATAAAAAACTCCAAAATGTTCCAAAATGTGGTCATTTAATGCAAGACATTTTTTATGAATATTGTAACGAGGATACGAATTTATGACCGCCGTAATTATATTTTCTGGAACTTCTTTCCTGAAGCTAATGTGTTGAAACAAATTAAAAATGTGTACAGTGTATAAGCAAATATGTTGAAACTAGTTTCTGGCTATGTTTTACTTTCATGCCATACTACAGAGTCGAGATTTTGGTCGTAATTTTACATCATGTTGACATGCATGCACTTATAACTGCATTTTCGTTTTTTGCATTACCTGGAAGACTGAGAAAGCGTTTGTACAGTTTGCTTTTATTAGTTTTTATAGAATTTCCAAGAGCTGCATGGAAACTAGTTTCGAGATTTCTTTTTACCTTGCATTTTTCATTCAGTAATTGGCATAAAAAATTCGCCTTGATCAATAAAACTTTAAAATTTAGAAATTTGTGCAAAATAGTCGCTCCCACGAAAATGCTGAAAAATGCTTTTTTGAAAAATGAAAAATTTTAAGGTCAGTGTAAACCCCAGCTAATTTCCAAATGGAAAAAAAAATCAAAATTTTCATCATTTACGACTGAGTATGATGGTTAGCAACTTGTGAAATCATAATGTGCATGTTGGTTAATCTCACTGAAGTCAATCTAAAATCGTTAAAGTCCCCATTAAGGCCCATTGAAAGTGATTTTTTTGCAATTGAATTTTGATAATTTTGGACAGATATGATAATCTCAAATGAAATTAAATGTTTTAATTCAAAGTTTATATTGATAGTAACTTCCTGCGCTATATAAAATAAAAAGACATTTCGTTTTTAGATATTTTCCAGATATTCTTTATTTTGTCAACGGCAGTAAATCTCTTATATTCCCATTCAGATGGCAGGTGCTGCCATCTATCGCCCATAAAGCAAAATAAAAGGTCAAACCAAGAATTATCGTTTTTATTAATATCATATACATTTCCGTAAGTTATCAAGAGCCCATCCCAAAAAAACACAAGTCCCTGTCAATGTTCACAAAAAAATATTTCAATATGTTGATCAGGAAAGGAGGAATTGTATTTGGTAATTTTATGCAGGGTGTCCCCAAAGTCACAACACATAGGCATTTTCAAGAGTTGCTAACCCCTTGGGGCAATAAATGTTAGCAATAAAGCCTTGGGTGAGTGCTTAGTTTAAGAACAGCCATTGAATGTTACATTAGCGGAGAAAAAGTTAAGTTTCAGCGAAGAATTCCATGAGTCGTTCATAAACGTGACATGAATTCGCCATGAAACCACCTTGAAATTCAAATTTTTTACCAAAATTGATAATGACCCCCGAGGAGAAACAGGCTGGCAATTATAATCGAATGGAAATTTGTCGAAGACAACAAGCGGCTAATAAAGCAAACGGAAACCGGATTCAACAGTTGGCACGATAACTTAATTGGAAAGCAGTTCCTGGAGAGGATAATGTCGTTTCCGAGCCTATTTGGTGCCTGAAAACAAAGCGGAAATATTCCATGTTTCAGACTTTCTCAAGCATTTAGCAGCCTTATCAAGCATAACGCCATCTTTCTTTCATTTCACAACCATTTCAGGGCATTGAAATAAAAATATCCCATGTATGTATCCCAAGACACATCATTTGCCTTCTGATGCGATTGAGATAAGGCGCATTTTTGGCGGTTTTACCAGTGGCGCCATCCTGCGACCGAAATGGGCAACTCAAAACGGGACGCCATTTTGTTCAGAGCGCCGTGACTAATGACACGTGTTGGGTCGACAGTTGCGCAAACATTCATTGGTTTAACCGGCCTAATTAACACTTGTTGTTTATTGGAAATGCAACAGTAGAGGTTACTTAGAGTAAACAATTGGCAGGTTGCGCATCTACATGTATGCGAAAATAAAATTAGCCAGACTATGCAGTGCCATGTTTTTTCACAGTCGGTTGCAAACAGCAGGTGACTTGCATGAATTACCAAAACGGTTTAGATTGGTTTCTTTCACTGTGTTTAAGGCCCATTGAAAGTGCGTTGTGACTTTGGGGACACCCTGCATAACATTTCCAGAAACAATTTCTCATTTCCTACTCAACATACGAAAATAATTTTTTTGTTAACATTAACAGGGACTTACGTTTTTTGGCATGCGCTGTTGAAAACTTATGGAAATGTATATGATATTAATAAAAACGATACTGATAAATCTATGTTTGACCTCTTATTTTGCTTTATGGGCGATAGATGGCAGCACCTGCCATCTGAATGGGAATATAAGAGATTTACTGTCGTTGGCAAAATAAAGAATATCTGGATCGATTCTAAAAACGAAATGTCTTTTTATTTTATACAGCGCAGGAACTTACTATCAAATGCATTTCATTTAAAATTATCAAAATTAGTCAAAATTCAATTGCAAAAAATCACTTTTAATGGGCTTTAACAAGATAGTGACCTTATAAGTCCACATCCATAATTTCTGAGCCTTCAAGGTTTAGTTCATCTTTAGCCCATATTTGTTGTGAATTTGCATGCAAATAAAAGAACAGGGTGATCAAAGTCAAACCCTCATTACAAAAATCAGTTAAAAAAGCTGTTCTCAGCTATTTCATTTATTTGGTATACAGGTTGACTTCATATACATTGTACATTACATGTATATGATTCTGAAATGTAACTTAATAAGTTCTGTTTCCAAAACTAGTTCTTTCTGACAATTTAGAACAAAAAATTTACAATGAGGTGAAGAATAGGCTGGCCTTTTCATGGACAGTAAAATGGGGTGAATTATTTATACAGCCCTGTATAGCATGCTAAGTCCCATAATGCAATTTTACCTAAGCAGGATAAAATTTTGGTAAGTACCAGGATACTGTGATTTTAGCACATGCATAAAAATCCCAAGACACCCCCCCCCCTTCCTCAAGAAACCCAAGAGATTACCAAAAGACATGTATGGGCCATGAACACGTGCACTACTTAACAGCCCCAAAATAAATATCTATTACAGAAATAGCTGGGGGTGTCCTCTTCATTATCAATATTGCAAAGAGGGTCGATGTCAAACTGCACTTTTCTGGTCCAGATTAAAATTTCATATGCAATTGCTAGAAAAGGCCTATCTAACCTCTCATACCATACAATTATATTCGGGTATAATGGGGAGATTAGTAATTAGCATGGCCGAACAGGGGCACAAAGCACTCCAAAAGAAACAAAAGAAAAAGAAACCAGCTACAGGAGCACCGAAGCGAATAAAAGTACATGTTCCAGCAATTAGGGATAATAGGGATTTAAAAATGGCAAGGAAATACCAGGTGGCGTCACATGGGATTAGTTTCCTCCTTATTGGAGCATTTGGAAATGTTGATAGTTAGACATGTTTAACACTTGTTTCTGCATGTACAATGTGCATTATGGGATCATAAATTTCCAGCAAGTTGAATAATGCACAACTATTGCTGGATTTAGTAGAAATTTTAGATTAAAGACATATACAATGTTGTTTTAAGTTGTTTCTTCATACTTTCATAACGTATGATTTGATGCTTTATGAAATACTCTATTCAAAGCATTTTGCAATTCTTTTCGAAATCATGCAATTACAATTCTTCCCTTACATGTACATCACAGTGTGTACATTATCGTACACTCGTATTCTATTCAAAACAACTGATATATGTAGTCCATGGAAGTACAATTCTGTACTTACTGTAGTTCTATAACGAACATTACCAATTCATTATCAAATATCATCAATATCATCATTCAAGTTGTGTAATTAGCAACTTTATATTAAAATTTGCTTGTGTATTTATTAGAATATGGGATTTAGAACATTTTACCATGTTTATTTTAGATTAAAGAAATATATAATAAAGTTATACTTTATACTTTCATAACGTGTGATTTGATGCTTTATGAAATACCATAATCAAAGCATTCAAATATTCTTCTCCAATTCATGCAATTCCATTACGTGCACATTATCATACTCTATTCATAACAACTGTGACATGTACATGTACATGTAGTCAGGACGATGATGTAGTCCACATGCAGTGCAATGATGAGCATTATCTGGTATCATCAAATTCACGTTCAACTTACGAACATGTACAGTACTTAGTAAATCTATATTTGAATTCAAATTACAGAAACAAATTTTTTTCAGCGAATTTCTTCATATTTTCTTAATGAATTATAAATCATGATTACTAAACTTTTCGATATTCAAAAGAATTTCTGAAATTCTCAAAGCATTCATAAAATCTTCGAAGGTGAGATAATCCTCAATCATCACACAATCATATCCCATTCATAACATCTGTGACACGTGGACAATGTCTGCGTCAAAATACATGTCCCTCATCTGGTCCGTTGACCTAGGACCCATACAGGGACAACGCATTCCTAACATGTTTTCAAAAAACATGTAAGTAAGCTTAGGTGTGCCTCAAAAACATAATTTAGCTAAAATTCGCAAATTCCACCAATCTCGTAATTACCACGATTTTCGTTGCAAAAAACAGTCCAAGATTTGGCGACCAAAATCACCCATCCCATTGTGCCTTTCCAACAACTTTGGTATAAATAAGCCCCACAATCTCCAAAGGGAGACAGTCCATTGGCATTGAAAAAGAGAAAAAAAGAAACATTAGGGGAATGCCCTTTGTACTTCCATTTTGTTTCTCGGTGCCCAAAGGCAAATGAGGACCTCATTTCATAAATTGAAAAACGATAAGATGGCGAAGAATGCAAAGGGCACCAAGCAGGGGTTGGAGGTCGTTAACTCGTGTTGGTTGTTTGGGGTGCATGAGGAGTCTGAGGGGGGTGAAAGTGGTGGGGTCCTTGGCATTGGGCAGGTACCTCCAAAAGCAAAAGTGACCAACAAATCTAGGACGAAGATGAGGGGGACCAAGGAGCAATGACTCCAATGCTAGCGTTCACTGGCCCCTCGGGGATAACGGCAAATACTAAGGAAAAAATGAGGTCCCAGCTTGGGGGAAGCCCCAAGGATCGATTTACTAGGGAAAAACGGAAAAGAGATGCGTGAGACACAAAGGTGCCCTTAGTGCACAACGGTCCCAAGCACACACACAACAGACAAGTGATCCGCAGGGGAGGGGCTGGTTGACAATTTCCGCTATGGGGCCTACCCAGGTGTCGCTGTGGAGGGGTTGGGACCCTAGGTTTACTTCCTAGTTGGAGTGAGCCATGTCAACAAATGGTTGGATCAGTGGCATTGACGAAATTCATTCCAGATGAAACCAATAATCGACCCATTGAAAGCGATTTTTGCAATTGAATTTTGATAATTTTGGACAGATATGATAATTTCAAATGAAACAATGTTTTAATTCAAAGTTT
>JAQFYZ010003394.1:0-13577 GCA_034695085.1 Cylindroiulus punctatus | reverse complement strand
GTTGAAAAAACTTATTTTCCCTGACTCTCCCTGACCATTTTGCTCTTCCCTGACTTTCCAGGTGCGTATGAACCCTGACCCAATGTGAACAATCATTTCGAGACACCCTGTATCTAGACCACTTCCTGCGTCCTGATTTCCAACGCTGAGAATGCTCCCAGAGCAGCCTGCATAACTGGAGGTAATTTTGGGGTCAACACTCTGTCCCCAATTGCTGGCAAATTTGCATTTCAGTATGCCTGTGAGCAAAAAGGGGTAGCTTGATCAAGATCACTCCACGCCTCTCATTTCGCCGAAACATTTGCGCAGAACACCATTTGCCAGCAGTGGGGATTCCAGAAACCACCACGAGGAAATCCATGATTAGTCACCGGGTTTGTCCAGAACCTGAAGTATGGGACACCGTTGGAACATTGCAGGCACTTGTGCTTCCAGCAAACTCTCCCCTGCAGGTTATTACCCCGAAGAGAAAGTTGGCCGCAAACTTCCCTCGCCGCAGACCGAAGCACCCTGCGAGCCCACGCCTACCCGTAACTCAGAAACCCAAGTTTTCAGGTTTCGGAGCACGGGCTGTCGCCCAGGGGCCCGCGGAGTGCCCGACTGCCATCGACTCGAACGTCCGCAGGTTCAACCAACGCTCGACGCCTACTCGGCAGCGGAGGCATGACTCCCTCTCACGAGCGCAGATTCCACCCGAGCAAAAACCTGCTTTCCTGTCCCACAGAGTGTGCGGCGGGGAATCCCCGCAGTTGATGCATTGTTTTTTGGCGTTTCTCCTCCTGGGTTTCCACGGCAGGCCGCAGAAGGCATGCACGTAGGCTCGGAGCGCATGACGGGCGATTGCAGCCGCACAAAGGAATTCGGCTCACTTCCAGGATGCAATTATACCCTTGAGCCGCAGCTTTGAGAAAACTGATGCAAAAACTGCAAAAACGGCTCTGGTGCACTTGACCCGAGATCCTGATCTGGTGGAAACACGATGATGCCGAACACCTCTTCTACGTGGGACTTGTTAGTACAAACCCGGGAACTTGGCACTGGAGAGAATGCGAGGATGCCGAACACCTCGTAACTCGTCGGTGCAATCCCCGGTGCCGTGACAACACCTCGTAACACAAACCCGCACAAAATTCGGCTCACTTCCAGGATGCAACTATGCTCTTGAACTGCAGCTTTGAGAAAACAGATGCAACTGCTCTGGTGCACTTGACTCGAGATCCCGAACAGGTTGACACACAATGCCGAACACGTCTCCTAAATAAACTTGCTAGTACAAACCCCAGAAACATGGAACTCCGGAGAACAAACCGATGCCGAACATCTCTTATCACTAACGCCGAACACCTCGGCACAAACCCCGACATGCGGGGCAGTCTTACCTTCGTAATTCCGAATCTCCAGATTCTGCGGTATGCTGATGTGAGGCTGGCGGTACTGCGGGAAGCTCATTTTCATCACTTGGACCTCGGCCGCGGACACCGGCCGGGTGAGCTCTCGAACACAGTCCAGGTCGCCTCGGCCGCAGGCCAGATGCAGCGGCGTGTTGCCCATCCGGTTTCGGACGTCCAAGCTGGCACCGGCTAGCACTAGCCGTCGTACAATTTTGGACTGACCGGTGAGAACGGCCAAATGCAGGGCAGTCTGGTGGAGAGAAATTGGAAAATCAGTGATTACAAACCTACGGCTAGGCACGGCAGGGTGCACAGAAGGCTGCCCCGAGGCGCAGTCCATCCAGTCATGACCTCGGCTGCACGGAAAACCCAAACACATCGGCCAAGACAAGTTTTTGGTGCTTGCTGACCTACGGCGTGGTTTCCCCAAGACCAGCAACAATTAATTCAACGATTTTGGGACACTGCCATCCAGCCAGAAGTGCTTCATGGCGAAATTAATACAAGTTGAGCAGTCCTGTCGTTACTTAATCCTACATGTACGTCAAGCGCATACAGAATGATCTTTTGTTTGGCTACACAATACATCCATAATCCATTCGAGTTCATTGTGTCTTAACCACACCAGGCTTCATTGGCTGTTTCCCGTGAATGCAATGTGCGTTCTTTGGGAGCTAACAGGTGATACATGCCATGTCTGACTGGACTGCAAAACAACGCCAGTAAAGCACTTCTTGGGGCAACCTTGGGGTGCTGAGGATTCTTGGGGTTTACCCATTTCCACTCAATTTTTAAGACGAAAAAATGCAATGAAAGCTGTAATTATCACTTGTTCTAGTACATATAAACCAGAGATGTTGCACAGTTTTATAAGGAAACAGCAAATTGCCAATTTTTTAGTCACACAATTTCACTTAGTCAGGGAACTTCGACATCAACATGGCACTTGCTTTCATGCTCAATTGGCCCTGCACCCACAGGAACGGGGAATTCCCCTTTCATCAGCATCGGATGCGAAGGCAAGAAGACGGAATAAGATTGGCATCCCATGGCGCAATGCCGACAAAAGGAATTCCCCATTTCTATAGATGCACACTTGTGCCAATTTCGTATTGGCACCATTTGTACAGCAATTTTGCATTTGCCTAATTGCGTATCTGTATATGCAAGATATGCCAGCTCATCTTTTCTATATTCTGCATCTTCATCCCAATTAGTTCCTGATAGTTATCTAACGCAAACGCTGGTTTTGCAATCTCCTCCACCAACAAATTTGCAAATTCCCTGAAGTCTGCATTTTAATTCCACAAATTCCTCAAATTCCCCAACAAATGTCCGGTCACGTGGTAACCCCGTCCTGCATGCACCCCGTAAGTGATGGAACTGAAGGTCAGCCAATCAGAGAGATGCGGCTTATCGATTAGCGCTGCCATGTTGCTTCAGTCGGGGAAAGTTCGTTCAAGGAACACTGATTGTACGCCACTAGGCTAAAGTAATCGCAAACTGGCGATTGGATTCTATTGGTCGGCCCAATTCCATCTCTTCGTGGTTCTACTTTAACAATAGCTGCAGCAAATTTGATATCAGCAATGACGATAAATTCCCAACCAGGTCAGCCCGGGTCACCCAACCATTCAAGCCCCGCCCCCTTCCGGCGGGGGGTATCCCTTCACTTCCTGCAGTACTCACCTGGTAGAGGTTGTTCTGCAGGTCCAGGTATGCGGGGTGTGGGGCCAGGTAGATGAGGGCCAGGATGATGTCCAGGCGGCCTCGCACCACGGCCAGATGCAGGTGCCTGGGGGGGAAGAAAAGAGCATGAGGACCGAGGGGGGCATGGTAAAAATACGAAGTGATGGAACTGAAGGGTCAGCCAATCAGAGAGATGCGGCTTGTCGATTAGCGCTTCCATGTAGCTTCAGTCGGGAAGGTTCGTTCAAGGGCACCGCTTGTACGCAACCAGGCTAAACTAATCGCAAACTGGCGATTGGATTCTATTGGTCGGCCCAGTTCCATCACTTCTTGGTTCTACTATGGCGACTGGAAACGGGGGAAATTCCCGTGGTGGTTGCACTTACGTATCGCCGTCTTTGTCGGGCAGGTAGGCGTCCTGCACCAGCTTGATGACAGCGGAGGGGTGCAGGGTGGCCAGCTCGTGGACGAGGGGGTAGTGGGCGGCCATCTGGGGGGCGTCGGCCAGAGTGCGGGGGTCCAGGGCCTCGGGCTCGGCCTGATCGCGCACCGAAAGTCTCGTAAACTGCTCGTTGAACTCGAGTCCCAGACCGCTGTCCCCAGCCAGCTTATCCGGCTTGTTGAGGTCGTTGAGGCCCTGCTCGTAGACGCGGTCCAGGGCCAGGCCGCTGTCGCCGCACCCATGGCTAGTCCGGGCCGGGTCCGTGGCACTGTCCCCGCTCTCCCCCACGCTGGGACAGCTGCACGAACTGTATCCAGAGTCGGTCCTGAAGGAGTCGAAAGCCGTCTTGGGCTTGGCCTCGGATGGGGCGTTGGTGCACTTCATGGTGTAGGGCAGTGAAGGGTGGGGAAGGGCACTGGCGGAACACAAGGACCTTCACGAAGACGCGGGCATCCTGAGAGAAAATGGACGTTAGGCCTAGCGACAATCCAACACGAGCTCACGACTGCGATTGAAGCGCACACGTCCACAACGTGAAGGTTTTCTGGCCCAACTAGCGACTGGGGAAAATTGGACCGAGCAGGGAAAACCCCGGCCGCCAGTGACGTCACGCCGCCAACGGCCAATCACAGGCAGGGGCGGGGCAGACGGGGAAAACCGAGGATGGGGGAAAAGGCAGGCGATAAATCCCAGCCAGCGTGATTCGGAGTAGGGGTTTTCGAACAAGTACAAACGATTAGATGGGCTGGATTGGGAAATGGGGGAAAATGTTAGCGCGGGCTTTTCGGGCTGAGGAAATGCGATGTGGGTTTTGCGTGGCCTGATTTAATCGAGGGCGCATCGATTTGGGGGAAAATGATCGATTGCTCATTGCACGTGTGATGAAACTCCGTCGATATCCGACTACGGAGTCCCACACGGGGAACGCGAGTGAAACTTTCAAACGGGGTCCGTCACCAAAATTCGACCATTATATCATCGAAACGGTAATTTATGACATGACCTCTTTTCAAGTCCGCAGTGAGCACGTGTATGTCTATGGAGGCCTAAATATACATGTTTAAAAAATATTTGCAAAAACTAGCTCATTTTTTGCTTTTTTTTAAAAACATTTTTTAAAAGCTGTTCATTTTTTGCAAAAAATTTTGCGAAACCAGCTCACTTTTTTACATTTGTTTGCAAAATTATTGCAAAAGGCCGCTTTTGCTACTTTGCTGACTTTTCGCATATTTTTGCAAAAATTTTGCAAAACCTGTTTACTTTTTTGCATTTTTTGCAAAAAATTTGCAAAACCAATTTACTTTTTTGTATTTTTTTGCAAAAAATTTGCAAAATTAGTTCATTTTTTTTGCAAAATTTTTCGATTTATTAACCATTCTATCTAGTAAGAATTTGAATTTTTTGGTTCCAATCTATCTAGTGTAAATTTTCTATTTTGCCAAACGGGGTCCTGACCCCTGGAACCCCACCCTGGATCCGCCACTGGAACGAGACTAGGGCTGGAAATACAGTGGGTAAAGAAAGTTTTGGCAATAGGTGTTTGCCCAGAGTAATAAAATTGCAATAAATGAAATGTGAAATATATATATTGTAAGCAATGTTTTAGTACAAACTTCGAAGTTTTGATAAGCAGTATTTAAATTAAAAAAAACAACGAAAATTTCGAGCCAACCCAGCAAAACGTATTCAAATATATTGCAACTAGCCGCACCTGTGCAACTTCGTTTGCATGCATTTTGGGAGATGTATTTACCCACCCCTCTGTTTAACCCCTTAGCGTGGGTACTAAGAATAAAACGCTTCGTAATCAAGGTTCTTGGAACCTAAGGTACATGCCAGCAAAATTTCAATGCTGTAGCCCTAACAGTTTCGAAGATGTATTTACCCACCCCTCTGTTTAACCCCTTTGCGGGGGTAATACGAAAAGACACTTTGCTATCCAGGTTCTTGACACTTAAGGTACGTGCCAGCAAAATTTCAATGGTGTAGCCCTAACAGTTTCGAAGATGTATTTACCCACCCCTCTTGTTTAATCCCTTTGCGGGGGTGGGTAATACGAAAAAGACACTGTTAGCAGGGTTTTCGGCACCTAAGGAACGCACATTGAAAATATGAAGTCATGTTCTCCATGGTAGTCATGCTATCATCATTAAAGTTAAGATTTCCTGCACTACTGCCTTCCACCCCATGAAAACCATGCCAAAACCGCTATCGCCTCAACGATAGTCTATGACGGTATAACCTTGGCGCAGCACTACAAAAGTTTAAAAAACGAAAGTGTTGTATCAAAAAAGTTATACATGTAGTACTTTTGTATATTGCAAACTGTGCAAAGGTGCGTCAAAAGTTTTTACCTAAATACAGACATGTAGCAGCGCCATCTAAGATCAATATCATTGACAGCTTGTTTCTGTTGAGGAGGCAAGTGACCAAGTGATCACGTGACCACTCATATAGCCAATGACATTTTGAAGTAATTAAGATTAAATTGTATTAAAAATGAATTTTTGGTTTGGGCAACTATAAAAGTAGGGGTATGTTTTTAAAACTTTCTGCAGCAACTTATATACACTGTACATTAGTTCCTATAAATCACTATGAGTTTTGGTTCAACATTTGCGGACACATGTACATATAGAAATCCTCCAGGTTATCTGCAGGGTTCTACTCCACCCCCACTGATGCAGCATTGAATTGAAACAAACATGTTTTCAGTCAACTGAACCTACATACATGCGATCATATGTCTGTGATTGTTCTCATACCCAGTACACCATGTTGCTGTCTGTTTGAGCAGATGCTTTGCACCAATTTCATTATTAGAGACATGCATTGTGATAAATTTTTAATCATATCCAACAAGCATCTGTCAAAGTTATGTTTAGAATTTTTAAGCTGTGAAATGTTTCCGCCTTACGCCCACTAGAGGGCGCTAACGGCGGAAGGCAAAAACATTTTATCGTTTATAAATTTAAAGTAAAACTTTCAGACATGTTTATTTGATTTCACCAAAGGGAAATCTGGAAATAATGACAGCAATGGTTGATCTATGCTACATGTAATTACATGTATTCTGGTTGACAGTAGCAATTTCTAGAACTTGGATATTCGGTACTGTTACTGTCAATGCAAGTTTGGTTCCAGCAATCTTACTTTTTCTTTTTCTAATTCTAACACATATACTTGCTTTACTATCATTGGCACTCACTTTTCTTTACTTGGAACAGGAAACTATTTCTTATCTAGTAGCAGCAAACAAAAGCAAAAACCAAACTGGCAAATTCGTCATTCAAAAACTCAATCTCTTTTAGAACCTTTTCATGTCTGGGCTAGCACATGCTAGCTCATGCCACCCATGTGCTTATCATGTGCAACAAATATCAACAATAACACTAATAACTTTATTCAATTGTTGTTGATTTGCCCACAGTACTTCTCTAATAGTTTGCATATGTAATCAATTTGAGTGTAATCAAAAGCGCATCTGCTATGAAATGCTAGAATATACTGCGACTTTTTAACAAAATTTACTAATTCAACATTCAGAGTTTTTCCACTTTAATTTTTTTAGGATGTTTAGTTAGTAATAAAGTTGTTACAAAGATTAATGTACACTGCATATACCTTTTATCTTTCATTTCATAACACATTCAAGGAAATGTCCGGCCAAATTTTCCCTGAAAACGACTTTTTGTTTCGGATTCTCTCATATTTACCCAATGATTTTAATTCTCTGACATTTCCACACAGTTAGCACATTGATGCAACTTTTGAGTTACTCTAAAATGAATATTGATGCCTCGCGATTTGGTTAATTTCTTTATGTTGAGGTGTTTTTGGGGTCTGATGTTAATGCACTGTTTGGGGAAAAGAGTAATGTATGTTAGTCGTAAATGCATGTACGTCATTTGTATGCTTGATAATCATTTGTTTATTTAAGTGATACTGTAGTGCAATGGTTGCAAACGAAATAGGGCTGCCAAATGATTATTTACTTATTTTGCTTGCAGAAACTTTCATGTATATTTCCTTTTGCTTTCATTTTTCATTCCATTTTGATATACTAATTCTGTGACATTCTTGACCTGGCATGTCTTTCTGACTAATTTTTCTTATTTTGCTTGCTGCAATTTTCCTGCATAGTCTGCAGATTTCATTTCCTTCCTTTTTGTTTCCCAAATATAGTTTTAAAAAAACACAAGTGGAAAATGCATACAAGTAACACGCAACGTTATGTGCAACAAATGCAAGTTTCAAAGTTAACTTGAGTAAAGAAATCGGTCACTAAAAATAACCCCAATTTCTCTGGTGGAAAAACCTCTGGCCCAAATCGACCAGGTCAAGGTGTGATTAGCCAACCTCGTTTTCCGTATTTCAATACAATTGCCGGAATAGCACTGAATAGAAATTCGATTGAAGATTCCTATAGGGTAATTCCAACTATCCGATTCCATTGCAACTGTTTAATCCCCATTTCCCAAGACTGGGAAAGGTTGAGCTTTGCATGGTTGGTGCTTTCCCATGCACTTTCCAAGGATTTCCGCCATGCTTAATAACCATATTGCGTCCACCGACATTTCTGGTGAAGGATAAATTGCCTGATTAAGGATTGCCCGCAATTTGTTTTTGCAAAATTTTGCTTATTTAATCCGAATTAAAATTCAGCTGAACGCCAAATGGATAAAAACGGCCTCTGCTGAAACCACCCCAATGGGAGCGATTCACATGTAACTAAAATGCTGGGGAAAAATACCACGCTCGTTAACGAAATCCTTGAAAATATTTATTACAAGCATCGATGCGTCGACAGGCAATGTTTTACTGACTTCGGCATGTTTTGGGTCTTCCCGTGCAATAATGTGATGCAACACTAATCGCGCTGGTTAATATATTTCACCACGTCCCCCCACTTTGCTATTTCGCAGTTAGATTCGAGGTAACTTTAACGGAAACATTTGCAACAGGCAGCCATTGCAGACGTGCTTGCAGGTCCTCTTTTATACATGTACAATGTACAATACTTGATTTGAGAATCGTCGTGAGGTTGGTGTGATTCTAAACACCTCAAGACAAACAAGTTAAAGTCGTGCAAATGGAATGTAAACATTTTAAACATGCTTAACTGTTTCCTGTGCTTGTTGTAAATGCAAATTTAAACCAGATGCAGCATTGAATGTGATGCGCTAATTGTGATGCAACCATCTGTTGCCAAAAATATGTTCCAACATTTTTTCCACATTAAACGTACATGTAGATGTTGAACTCTTTTGGGGTTGCACACTTAAGACAGCCATTCAATTCAATTCAACGCAGCACCCTATACTGTCAGTAAGTGACATGTGGTAGGGGGATGCAATCCATCATTTGAAATTGTATTATGACCAGTTATACATGTAGGTAATTGGTTTAAGAGCTACAAAGGGGTTAGTTTGATTAACCGGCACTATTCTATGTAAAACATGCTCAGCACAAAAATGACGTTATATTCATGTGATTTCATGATTGCATTATAGTGCCATTTTTATGCAGTAAAATGTTTGATAATATGGTACTTTTGCCAGAAAAGTGTCATACAAGGGCATTCCAGGATGGTACTCTTTTTGCCATTCATGGCAAAATAATGATACTTTCTTTGAATTAACTTAAATTTCTTATACCGTGTTTCTCCGAATATATAACATTATTGTTTGCTCCAAATTGAGCACTAGGTCTTATTTTCGGAAATTTCGGAAACACGGTAGGTATAGTGGCAAACGTATGGATAACATACACTTGCAATTATGCAACAATGCAGCAATCCCTTACATACCACACCCCAAACTTGGGTAAATTACCTCAAATTGGGTAAAAGTGGTTTGGGTAACTGTCTTCAAACAACAGTCTTCATATTCGAGAAGCATTTTTTATAATTGCAACAATTTTTTTCTGAATATTTTATTGAATTGGCTAAAATTGACTTACTGATAAGCATTTTTTCAGTAATGAAGAAAAAAGTTGGGAAGCTGGGCAATTAAGTCATGTAAACTCGCATCTCTAGCGACTTGTTGTAAGGGAGTTACATGTACGTTAGGAGAGTTGTAGCTCATATGAAAACTCAGATTTGCACCAGGTTTAGCTGTTGTGCTAATGACCTTGCCTTGAGTTTTTGATGAGATCTACTTGAGAGAAATGGCGACCTAAGGCAATTTTTCTCCTTATTATAAATGCAGTATTGCAAACTACCCAACTGTTACAAGGTTTGTTTAATCAGCAATTAAGCCAGGATTGCGATTGATGACAACAGAAATGCTCCCTGGTGTTCCCAACATGTCGATTAAATTCACTCCATTGGTGATCCCTGTATTTCAATTTTTATGAAAATGAAAAATTGCCATCAATTTTATCGAAATTATGGCGTTCAAAAGTTGCCTTCAATTAACCTACAGTAAGTTCTCGTGTCTATTTTTACAACAACAACAAAAAAGCAATGCATTGACCTTATGGCTCCCATCAACAACGTTTTAACTTATTTCCTGTTTGTTATGGATTTCAAAGCCTTGATGACCTTGCTTTACAACAAGTTTCATTAATGACTAAATGAACGGCATTTATGGAAGTTATGTTAAGGTGCATCCGGTCTTATGAGTTTCAAACACCGTCCCCCATGACAGGAAGATTTTGAGAACGTTTGAGCTGGCTTTGATTAGGGGGCGTTCAAGTATTACGTCATCATCCATGTGGGGAGGATAACATGTTGACGATGCATGCATGGCAGGGGGTGGATGTTAACCGAATTACGAACCATTTTAACTCTTTTTTAACAAACTTAGGGTTATAATCCACCATTTGTGATCCAGCTTTGCAGAAAATATTGCCTTTGGAGTTTTTGTTTCTTCAAACATGTACATTTAGTTATCATCCTATAACTATTATTTTCAAATTACATGTAACAATATCCTCGATACAATTGTAGAAAAGATCTACGACTATGTCATCATTTAGAAGTTACGAATACAGACACGATGTAGGGAGGTCCAAAAATCATCATTAAGTTGATGATTCAACTCCTCTGACACAATATTTGAACAGGTATATGATACAGCTACTCCAAATGTGCTTATGTTCAAGAAGTCATGTTCGATGAGTTATACCAAACACTACCTTCAATTTAGTTCAATTCAATTTAATACACCAGCACCTAAGATGACATGTGCACTGTAAACCGTAAAGGTACAAATGCAGTTTTTGTGGGGTACAAATGTACCCTTTCATTCGCACCCCTTATATCATATATGTACCCAAGGGGATGAAATGATTTAAATATACCCCTAGGAACACATGTCAAGGGTACACATGCAATCAACATATGTACCCATAGGGTGTGTGTATATAGTTTGAAAACATTTATACCCTTAAGGTTCAACATTTGTACTTTTTTCCATTTAGAGTGTGGTTGGGGATAGATCTACCCAAGTACAGAAATGTTAGATGGAAAAATGAAAGTAAAATGAAATATAAAGAAAATGCAAGATAGGTAAAATACAATATGATACACCAGAATGGTACATGTCACCCAAGTACCCAAATGTTTCAGAAAAACTACAACAAAACTGAAGGGAAAATATAAGCATTAGTCACATACATGTATGTACTTTGTTATTTACAGTAATAATTATTCCAGGAATTTGTAGCAAATCTGTTCGAAGGAATCACAGCCAGCTAACTGTGTTTGGAAAGACCCTTATTTTCCCAGTTCATTCTCGCCAACTGTTTCTTGTTGTTTTCTTGTTTACCGTCGTGGTGTAAGGTGTTCACCCAAACTTTCCATTTCAGGGTTAAAGAAACTGCCCGGTCGATAACCCTCGCCATGATCCTTATTCCGAAGTTTAGGGAAACCAGATTGGCTCGTTTGCAGATTGTGCCAGGCTGGGGGGTGTCACATCGGTCTAATAGCAATTTACGATTGCGCATAATGAGATGCTGTTCCTCGCCCCAAAGGGGGGGAGGGAAAACCACCAAATCAGGGTTATGATCCGTGGTGAGATTTGAGAGAGGAAATTATAGCCCTGCCTCCACATGCATCGCTGGCCATTCAGGGGACGTGATGGTCGGCACGTAACCCTTTCGTTATGGATGACCATGCAGCGCCCCCAGTTTCACAAGGTTGGGGACCCCCAAAATTTCGCATGCAAACCCCAGAAAAGCCGGTTCCGCATGCGATGCACTCCAGGGGGAGGTTTCTTGGCCCGACAGTATGAAAAATGTGCTCTGATCGCATCAGGGTTGATACTCTTATGTTTTGTTTCCCAAATTTCGCTCTCTTATTACCAGCTGCTTTGTCTTTCTGTGCCATAGCTTAAAGTTGTTTTGCGGGGTGAAAATGAACCGGTTGAAATGAGTTACATGCATGCCAGGTGAGGATAAGGGAATTTCCCCGTTCATATTCGACACTACTACTAATGCTGTTCCCAAATTTCGCAACAACAATGACCATTTTTCAACAATCGATTTGGACATGATCAGAAAAAAAAATGACACATACTGTACATGTACATGCATATGTAAGTACCAAACTTCATTCCATAAAAATAAGTTATGTATGTGAAATTCCCCTATTGTATAGTGTAGGCCCAAATATGCTATACACTCTAAAACAGAAAAAGTACAAATGTTGAACCTTAAGGCTACAAATGTTTTGAAACAATATACACACCCTATGGGCACATGTATGTTCATAGCATGTGTACCCTTGACATGTGTTCCTAGGGGTACATTGTACTTTGAGGTACAAATACTTAAATAATTTCATCCCTTTGGGTACATACAGTATATGATATATGGGGTGATATATTTGTGCCCCACAAAAACTGCATTTGTACTTTTGGTTTACAGTGTAGGGGAAAACAACTGATGGATAGATACTTTTTCTGGTAAAAACTTGACAACGTCAGAAAGGTTTCCCAGCATAAGACATCATAGAGAAACTCCTTAAATTTCATGAAACATTCTTATAATTAATTACTTAGGTATGCATTTTCTTTCGATTCACTCAGCAATTTTGATGGCCATGTATGGGCAGTAACAAATACTGCTATCAAGTCTTAATCATAATATTCCAATATTTGAATTGTTCCCAAATGTCATATTTACATGTACAATGCAACGTGAAATAACTTGTTACCTTAACTGCACCAGAAAGTCATCTAATTTAAATAGTGTTATTTGTTGATGCAATCTACATAAGGTACGCCTGAATTGGTAAAGGGAAATTCCCGTTGCGTTTTGCTGCTGATTCACCCTACATTGAGCCCCGTCTGAAACAATTGTGTGGCTAAGGAAATCGGGAAATTCCCTTAAAATACTTATTCCATTTAAGGCTGATCTGCCCTACTTTGAACCCCTCCCTTTATAGGTTTTGGTTTATTTCCCTCCAGCGTGTGTTTTTCAAGCATTTTTTGTTTGAAATTGCATTTCAAAAGACAGACAATGCATCTCGTTGCTTAATTGTGAAGCAACTGACTATACTAGTGATGCAATATATGCAGGATTGCCAAAGCAGTTGATTTTGTTTTTCGAAACTTTAGATTGCAAAAATATTCCATGCAGATTTGCTTCTGGATACGCGTGTACTGGACAAATACATTGTAGGGTTGAAATGTAAACGTGTTGTTTGCAGTTTTCAGACATATGGTATACGCATGTTGTACATGTATAACGAACATTTCCTCTGATAAGGAAATCCTCAGGGATTTACTTTGTATGCGTTGGCAAATTCACTAAAAACAAATGGAAATGACATCATATTTGCAACTTCAGTACACAAACTACATGCATGAATATAGTTAACGAAGAAAACAACTGCTTCATGGTATTCAAAATCGTCTAGAAATGATTTAATGATTGCAATCGGTCTGTTTTGGAGTAACTGGACAACTCAATTGTACAATAGCCGAGGGGGCAACCACTCTTGAATTCCTGTGTACACAGCCTTTGAATTCTGTTAGAATTCCCACAGAATTCTATTGGAATTCTTGAATTCCTGCAAATTCCCGCGAATTCCTGCAAATTCCCGCGAA
>JAQFYZ010003393.1:0-13584 GCA_034695085.1 Cylindroiulus punctatus | reverse complement strand
AACTTAAAATCAAATTCATGTTACCATTCCATATACATGTACGTGTGCGTGCACATAACTAATACATGTAGTACTCTCAGTATCGTCATTGAAATGAACAAGGAGACTCAATCGCCCAACAAGATACACATGATGGATGAATTAGATTTTTCAGACACTCTGTATCAAGATATTGTTAAATGCAGCATATATATTGCGCAATATGATCCAAATGCTTACTTAATTTATTAACAGAATCTTAAGAAATAATGTCAGACCATTCACTAACGAATATTTATTTCCGAAAAAGTGATTGTAAAAGGGGGCGTTCAATTTTTACGTCAAGGCAAAATAAATTAGTCATTCAGAACAACCTCCAACAACATCAGTTTCGTAATTATTTTCAGGTAAAATCCAGGTGATCCAACATCATCGACCAAACAAATGCAATTGAGCAAAATTGCTATCAAAACTAGCTAGAGCAAACACTGTCAGCCCACGAGCAATTAGGAGAAAACCACCTGCTCATTGCGTCTATGGCTGAGTTGCAGCAGCAGGGCATAATGAGGAGAACAGAGCAATAATCATAACACCTCTAAAATACTTTTAGCACAATTTGAAATCAAATTTAAATTCACGCCCTACACCTTTTCAGAAACGATTCAACAGAAAAGCTTTCGATGTGATAGAATCTAAAACAATTAAGGGTGGAAACACCATGGAAAGCTAGTCACTGAAGTGTCCATTCATCAGGCAGGCCATCAAGACCAAATTTCCGTTTCACCCTCAATATTTTTGGCGAAATCGGAGAAAGTGAGCGCTAAGTAGTGTGTACCAACTCAATCCATTAAATTGTCGTCGCTCGCCCTTTTCTCTTTTGTGATGAGCATTACTGCAAGTGCCAAAACCACTGTCTGCTGCACTCTTCCCATTTGAAATCAACTTTTCTCGCCAGTGCTTTTGTCTTCGGATGAAAGCAATCGCCAGAGATGAGTTTCCTTAGATTGCTCAGTTAATCGTCCAGTCTTTGGGGCCATTGAGACAGGCTAGCTCAAAGGGGTGTGCAATATGAGGCGTTTTGGTTTGCTGAAGACGAACAAATGAAGAAAACAGCATTTTGAAGAAAAAAATATGGATTGAATTAGCGCGAGGTGTAGGGGATGCCAAACAATGAGCTAAATCAGTCAATATTACGAGGAACTAGTTCATTTGTCTATAAAGTAAATAAGGGCATCTGTTGGAAGCCCCCAAAAAATGTGGGGCTATTAATATAACCGAAACGGAAAATATTGCATTGCAGAAGGCAGAGTACTGTTTGCGAATGAAATTGGTTAGATATTCGATGGGGAAAATATCCAGAAAACATAGCAGGAAACAAGACTTAATGGGATAAATATTGCATTTGCAGTGATAGGTTTTCAACAGAAATTAAACTTTCTCTTCCATGTAACAATACAGCAAAGAAAAATAAAACTATCAACTTTCTAGTCCTTCGAGTGTATTATTGATATACACTGTATTCATAAGTACTGAATGATGGAATGTATTCCAATGGATATACAGTATCCAAAATATGGATGAATACATGCATTAAAATGGAAAGTTTTGTGGGTTTTGCAATACAGTTGCAGATTATGAAATTTTGTAATATTTATCTGTTATGAAAACCTCCACAGTGTATAGTTTTAGTATAGCGTCTTGAGTGAGTACTCTCAGTAAGGAATGTAGCATGAAATATCAGCACGTTTCAAAAATTTAGGGCCAAAATGCATCAATTTCACTCCATGAAATAAATGCTTTGAACCTGTCTAGACTATGGTGTTTTTGATTGGTCAGCCACTTACTAACATATTGACTCAGCACCATATTTAAATCGTCTAATCACTTCAGCCGCACCCTGTATTGCTCGAACATTGCAAATCCAAAACAATTATCTTGGCTCTATTGCATTAAAAGATGAGGAGTGTGAGGAGTTGATGAATCTGAGAATTAACTGAAAGAAATTGAAATTTCAATGACAAGAGACAAGGAATTTTGCTTTGTTAGGAAAGTTTGAAACCTGAACTCCAGCCCATGGAAACCTCAACTCCTCACAGCTATCCCTGAGATCCATCAACTCTTCACTCCTCATTTTGCATGAAATTGCCTGTAAATGCCGGAATTACAATAGTTGGTAAACAAAGTTCAAAGTTTGGCACTGGCAGCATCAATCGTTAATCAGATTAATGAAAGCTGCAGCAAACATGCAAAATCAGTTTCAAATAACCATCATAAATTGAAATTTGGAGCAGATTCGACTCCCCACAGACCATTGGCCCCTGGCCCAAACTCAGCTGTATACAATTTCCCAACGTGCTGTACCTTACAGTAACGACCCTGTGCTAAAGTATGTCATGAATGCTTTCAACCTTGCTAACACTTAATTAATACGCTATGTAAAAGGTTATGAAGCTTGACCGAATTCGTCCACTCCAAATCACTCGTCTGGGGAGTTATGCAAATGAGCGTCCACGCTGTCAAGTATTGCTGCTTCAACGTTAATTACAAGCCCTTTGGGTCAAGCGACCAGATGGGGAAAACCCTTTGAAAAGGGCACGTTCGCCATCTTTTGAATCAAACGTGATTGCATCAAAAGGCGACGACATCTTCTGGGAAATGAACTCGCAGTTTCGCCTCGAATTCAAATGGGTTTATTGGCACTCTTTCCCTTTCAAAAACATTTCATCCTGCATTAAATTCGTGCATGGGTGAGCACTGGCAACCACTTAATTGAGATGTAATTCATTGGAAATTTTCGATATTAGATATCCCAACGGTTTGGCAGATGTAAAATTATGTTATAGACAAGTGACGAAACTAGGGAGATGGCACAGCTAATTAAAATGGTCCTCTCATTAAACCATATCGATTGGCCACAGTTTGCTCAAGAACTAACAAGGTGGAAAAATCATCTTACCGAGCTTTTGTTAACGAGTCAGTAAGGGTGTCATGAATTGTCCAAATGTTAAGTGGATGTTCAAATATTATATCTAACATTTCCGGATTTTGGAATCCCCATATATCATCATTTGCAGACAGCCTTAAAATGATTACATAATCGTTGACCATGTTGTTTTGAAATTTGTGTAAAAATTACCTATTCTTGCACGAATGCATGTTTAGCCAATGTGATTCATTTGATTCACTTCGATATTACAGAAGGATTGACCACATGTTAAAAAAAAAAAAAAAAAAAAAAAAAAAACATAAAAAAAAAAAAAAAATATTTCTAGCAAGTTTTTTCATGAATTTCATGCTATATTTATTGCTATACAGGTATATATAAAATTACCTATTTTTGCAAAAATGCACGTTTTATTTGTTTCATCTTGACATGACAGAAGGATTGACCACATGTTGAAAAAAACAACAGAAAAAGTAAAAATATTTCTTGCAAGTGTTTTCATGTATTTCATGCAAGTATTTTATGCTATATTTATTCGAGCTGCACACTAGCTCGTGGCTATATTTCAAAAATAAAAAAACAAGCTGCAAAGTTTTACTACAAAGAATGTCATCATGTCATAATTGATAGTCGTATTGGCTAGAAGACATTTGGTGTCCATTGATATCAATCTTGCTTCGAAACAAAGACAACTTATCTCTGCTATTACAGTATAACTTAGCATAATTTTCTAGAGGTGCTTATTGTTGTGACACATTGACCAACTTACAAATTATTTCTTGAAAGAGAAAATGATTCTGGCAAAATTCAAATGCGAGCATGCATGTATTAATAAAGTCTTTATCACAGGACAGGCAGTTAGTATTACAGGTCTGCTAATTGTTGGTATTTACATTATGTACATCCGAGTCAGTCCACATTTATTGTACTTAATCTCTGCATTTCAACTGTATTGTTATTCGGAATTTCCACTTGACGTTATCCTGGGAATGAAATAATGCAGTTTTGCATAGAATAAACGTGTAATCACCATTAAACCAGGCTTAATAGTTAGCACAATGGGCATTTAGCCAACTTAATATTCCGAGAAATATGGCATCAATATGTGGGCTAATTCAAGGTGTAGGTGCACTTTAATTTGTAATCGATAAATTGATGGCTTTAATTCGCAGAAATCTGTAACGCCGCATCCCAACGATATAAATCTTGCTGCAACAACTCAATTAACGGTTACACCGAAATGGGCTTGCTAGGTAATTATGTACAAGCTTGTTAAACATAAATATTAACAAATAAGACCACACGTTACATTAATCACTGTTATTGGTTTCAGGAACTGGACTCAACTGCAAATTAGTTTCAGGTAAATTATCGCCCTCCATCATCCGCCGATACCAATTAAAGTGAATATCGAAGTTAATAATTAAAAGCAAGTGTCAACTGCGATGAAATACCAGTTAATCATAATGAAGCAAAAACGAGAAAAAGGATAAACATATGCAAAATTGTTTATAAGCTTAACTCAACTATGGAATTTTGAGATTTTGGAAATATGTTTTTTTACATATACATATACTCGAATCAAATAAGATAAGAGTAGAAATGCAACTAATGAGTATGAATAACCTACAATGTGATAAGAAAATAACACAACCTAAACATATCAATGGCTATGTGCACAGATATCGTATGTTAACATTTTCAAATTGTTCAGAATCAAGTCTTAAAGATGTCGTTTCCTCCTAACGTTAAACTATAATTATTTCAATAATTACTACTATTATTTTATGTGGATTCAGTTGAGTATAATAAGTATATGTATATCTATCTAACTTTGATTTTTTGTAGTTTTAATAAAACTCAAATTTTGTGTAAATTCATGTGAACTTATTGTAAATTCATGTGAACTGATTGGAAATGCATGTCAAGTTAATGTAAATTCACGTGAACGTATTGTAAATCCATGTGAACAACATTATTTTCAACCATATTAATGTGTGCGCATACCAACAATTGATTTTACAATATATTGTTATTGCGATAATCATCGATCTAAGTTTGGGTACATACATGTAACTAAGCGAGTCACAACTTAATTTAGAGAAAACTGGACATACGATATTTGCGCACTACACCGCCGACATGTCTACAAGTTGACCCAAACTGTACTAAAAGGTTCATTGTCTCCAACAGTGAAATTGCTTATTAAATAGACAAAACATTTCGTTCCTTTACCCATCTTTATAATAAATATTCAGTTTGGTAAATGCGAAAATTTTCAAATTTATTGGCAAAAGGATGCACCACAGTTTCATATGTTTATATCTTGTCCTCATGGAATTCATCATATTACACTGATGTTAAAGTGGATCCAAATTGAATGGCCAACTTTTATGCAGGCGCTAGATATCTTCACAGTTATACTCAATTCACCTAGTCCGCAAAATAGTCAAAAGATGCTAAAACGGAGTAATTTGAGTAAACGTATCTTAAGAGAAAATATGGAAATGTGTAGGCGCAAAATATTCAATAGTTGGCACATTTCATACACTTTCATTTCCAGGTTGCATTTGCGAGTTTCATTATTTACTACGCTCGCATTTTCCTGGCAAATATAACAAAAATAACCTATTCAAACATTGGCCCGAAGGAAAATGTAACAAAACATTTCAGATAAAAAATAATCAATGGCAGAGGAAATCTAACAGTGTGCAGCATATGGGCGAAGTATCATTACTAGTCAGTTGCCAACACACGTGTGTCAGTCAGTGTAGTGCCAAAAATGAACAAAGTAAATTCCACTATCAATTAACAAAGTGTTTTAAGAAATTAAAAAGGTCTTACAAGATTGAATGACAAGCAGGAACACAATTAACACCGTCGTAACAATAAAAAATACCACTCAAAAGCTCTAACAACCCTACTTAATGGCCATGGGCATTAACAATGACGTAGTAATCTGACGTCAAGGCAGCCTTTATCTTTCTATAAACTTTGGCTTAATTAATTCATGAAAATTTCCTACCAGTATTCTGACAGTATGAAACGTAATTAATGCATAAATTAATGCCATTTAGGAAATGGTTAATACAATATTTATTGTACATGTACAATGTACATGATCACATATACATGTAAAGTAATGCAATTCGATGTTGGATGTCACCATATTTTCAGAATTTAAATTTTTAAACAGGTGCTACAAATATGAGAAGGAAATAATTACAAAATACAAAAATCATTTTCGATTGCACTGCAAACAAGCTCATTTAGACCAGGGTTACCCCAAAAATTAGATGTTCAACTTCCCTGACATTTGATTTTTTTTAAAACAAATATTTCTCTGACATCCTTGACTAAGAAATGCACACAGTATGACATGTGACGTCAGAGAATATGGAAGAAAAATGTTATTAGGAAATAGTTAATTTGCATTACTATTTTTTAATTTTCTATTTCTGGCCGCCAAATCTTGAATTTGTTCATTAATTTATGCTTTAATTACTGTTTGCTAATAGTGAAGTGAAGCTGGTTCAACACTCCCGGTAACCAAGATGAAGAAGAATGTCTTAATCTTTAATTACTGTGAAAATCATCAAGCAACAATAGTACCCAATAGTTAAATGATAATGAAAATCAAATTACCATTTCGCATGGTGTTTTTTGTTGTCAACTAATAAATAGCCACTTGAAAGCTACAAATACTACAAGTACTATAAATACGTCGAATTTTCATGACTTTTTCCCAATAAATTACTTTTTCCTGACTAGTCCATGTCATTCCAGATCATTCTGAAAATATTGCTGGTCAGGTGGAACTCTGTTCAAGCAATTATAGTTTGATAACGACTTTCGAAGTCGTTTAATTTCGTAGTGGATGTCAACGACCTAACGGCCAAACACCAACCACAAATAATGAAAACTGTTAACATTCCCCAATGTCAGTTATCGCAGCTCTGGCAAACAATTGTCTAAGGAATGCAGCTTCAGGTATGTGAAATGGCCACCCATAAACTGAGGAGAAGCAATTTTTGTTTTTCTTTAATAAAAGCTGGCTCTTGTCGGATTCCGTCGTTTATTTGCAGTTGCTTTCCTTCGCGTTTGCTCAACGTCCTATAATCGATATTACGAGTTGACAATTGCGACAAAAAACATTTGCCCTGCGCATAAAAATATAACAGCAAATCGTCTTATTGGCAAATTGGCGCACTGACATCCGCAAGCAGATACTGAGCAAAAACAATCACTTTACAATTCAAACATTGTTTTACCCTCAAAACCACACCAGAACTGGAGTACCACTACTGTACATGGTCAACATTAGCAGTGCTTTAACAAGAACAACGTTTTTGGACCTGAAAATGAGCGTCGTTTATCCGAACGTGAAGACCACATCGAAGCAAGTTTTTGCCAAGAAAATGTTTTTCGAAAATCTAGAAATGTATTTAAGCAAACAAGTAGTAAAACCGTACGATAAAGAAAAATTAACTGATACGACTCATCAAACTAAAGTCCAGTATATGCATTTTTGGAAAATACCTGCATAAAACATCGAATTACAACATCAGGTTTAGTTTTCGTACATTTTACTTTCTAGCAAAACTTTCACAAACTGCAACAAATTACCAATGAAAAATCTAATTTAAGTGTATAAAGTTATGTTTTTCGTAACATACCCTTGATGTAAATATCTCAAAAGATTTGTTTTATATAAATTGTGATTTATACTGCCTGAAAACACTTTAGATTTGTTTTCTCACATTATTTGTAGCTGAAAACTTTACAATTGCACTTTCTATACCCAAAGGTCCAGCGACAGACTAAACAAGCCAGTTTATAACAATGATTTTTCTTAAGAAACGTCTGATGAAAATGTTTCCAACAATAATTTTTAAACTATAGCTGGTCCACCATTTATAAATCAAAAGAATCGTTTTTCTTTTCTTGATGTTTTTTCGTGTCGAAAATGTTAAATTTAACTTTCTATATAACGTTACAAATGCGAACCCACATGAAGTGTTTAAAGTATTGCTTTTTCCTTAGAAACGAGTAATGAAAATATACCCAACATATATTTCATAAATTAATGCCTTTCGACTTTGGCATTTCATAAGTTTTCCTTTCTGACATATTTTTTCCTTGAAAAATGTTACATTTCTTTAGAAAATTTTAAATGGCTTAAATTTCAAAAAGGATGGTTCATACGTTGGACAATTCCACAAAGATTTGTTCACCACTGTGACTGGATTAAACAACATTAACATGTAAACTGAGCTTATAGAAAGCTCAGTTTAAATTTCTCACCAAATTCAGCACCAAGTTTAAATTTCTCTGAATTAACTCAGAATTGTGGCATAATTGTAACGATTCTTTTTAAGAAATTTTCCAACGAAATGAATAAAAAATATGTTCATTGATATTTTCTTGGATGCCTGACAATAGATAAGCCTGGGCCGTGTCAAACAGCATGGAAAACAATAGTGACTTGCTGTATAAAAAATGCATTACTTCGGCATGGACGTTCGATTCCAACCTTTCATTTTTCACCTTAATACACCTTTTTGAGCAAGGAATCAATATTGATGATTCCCTCAAGGATACCGGTTAGGATTTCATATAACAGCTCTGGGCAGTGAAATCCCCATTTTAAAATAAGGGCTACGACAGTTGGCTCATATCTGGCAGATGCACAGCCAGCCATTCATAGTGGCAAACACATTTATATCAAATGTAACCTTTCAGCCCCATTTTTGAGAGGTCGTAACACGACGAGTGAAGACTAAAGTAGGGCTGTCACGGTGGCCATGGCAGCATACTCCCTACAAATGGAATTTTATATTAGCCAGAAGAAAGTAAATTTCAATACGAAATATATTGGACTACATGCCGAAGCAATTCCAGAAATGCTGGGAAACATTCGGATATACACGAACCCAAGAACTTGACAGAAATTGCATAAGATGTAAAGGCAGAATTAAATTCGACTGAAAGTTGAGTATTTTCGACGAGAAAATGCAGCATTTTTTATCAAAAATATGGCTAAAAACATTTTCTAGACTGCAAAACTACGTGATCTTATGTGCCTCAGTCGTACATGAAATGCCCCCTGTCCCAAGGCGAAATCAATCGAGGTAAAAGAAAAATACATAAAATACCTAAACCATGCCTGCTAACATTTTACCAAAATGAAATTCAAAATAGCATTCGACTAACATTTTTCTGCATGCATTATAATTATTAAAAACTGCAGGTTGATCAAAAGAAATGCACGTTGCTTTACAACTATATTATTATATGAAATAGTAAATATATTATAAAAGTGTTCCTGGATTCACATTATAAATATTAAGTTTGGTCACAGGTCGTGTTGGTTGAACTTTTGTGCGTTCTTGCTTTGCCAGCCATTCTTGACAAGCACAAGCGAATGGCTCTAAATACTTAATGAAAATCACATATCATCCCAGTGGGACACAGTCAGCACATTAATCTAAGCTGGCTAGACGTGTCCAGCAAGACTATTCCTGCATTAAAGTTCACATTGAGGAGTAATGTTCAAGATGTGGACATCTGCAATTTTGCAATCATAGCATGCTAAGTCAGGAAAAGCAAAATTGCAAAAACAATTATCTAGGCTTCAGCAAAATAATCGTAATCCAACATATATTTCAATTCTTAATTCAGGCAGTTATGTTAAAACAGTGTTTGTAAATGTTTTTTTAAATAAATGTTGATTAATTGCATAAGTAGTACTGTACCCAACACATTTTTATCATAATTCCCGAACTTGAGGATTGAGGATTGAGAAGTAATGTTCAAGATGACCACATCTGCAATTTTGTTATCATAGCATGCTAAGTCAGGAAAAGCAAAATTGCAAAAACAATTATCTAGGCTTCAGCAAAATAATCATAATCCAACATGTATTTCAATTCCTAATTCAGGCAGGTATGTTAAAACAATGTATGAAAATGTCTTCTTGAAAAAAAATGTTGATTAATTGCATAAGCAGTACTGTACCTAACACATTTTTATCATAATTCCCGAACTTGAGGATTGAGGAGTAATGTTCAAGATGTGCACATCTGCAATTTTGTTATCATAGCATGCTAAGTCAGAAAAAGCAAAATTGCAAAAAAAAATTAACTAGGGTTCAGCAAAATAATCATAATCCAACATGTATTTCAATTCCTAATTCAGGCAGTTACAGTATGTTAAAACAATGTATGAAAATGTTTTTTTGAAATAAAAAAATGTTGATTAATTGCATAAGTAGTACTTAAAATTAAAACATTTTTATCATAATTCCCAAACTTAAATTTGAGTAAGATTCATTTTTGTGTATACGGATTTCGGAAAAAGCATGTCTTGATACATAGGAGGAAACCAACAACATAATGTACATTTGAGAATGTCGTAAACGCAAAAAATATATTTGTACAAGTATATATTTACCAACGCAGAGCATAGTTAAAAGTTAACACAAAATTCCCTTTTAAATATAACGGTTGTTTTATGAATCTATCGTTTTTAACACGAAAAAATGGACAGTGTTAATGAATGTCTATAAACCATGTCTGCGTGTTTGCTGTGAGCAAGAACAGCGTTTTTGGTCCACACTGCAGATTACACCATCGTTTATTAAATGAAAAGGCCAAGGATACGTGATTTATGGAGTCGTAAAACATGATAGGATTTAAGAGTTGTTCGATCCAATGAAAAAAACGGATTGAGCTTGAAGAAACCTGGACAGGAATTCGTAATCAAAAGCACCAATAACATATGAAAACTATGGTACGTTTTGGATGGTTGCCACCAAATTTACAAGTATGATGATATATGAGGATAAAACATGCAAAACCAAGAGTACGTATTTTGCAAATTTACCATTTGATAACATGTAATACATACATTACGGAGCACTATACAATTAGCCTGCTCAATTATTTATGCGAATATTTTGGCGGGGGTGAGTGAAGTAAATAAATTTTTGAATATGAAAATATTTAAGCAAATGCGTGACTTAAAATAATACTAGCCTTAGTTCTTGTTTTGGTCGATGTACATTCATGATGACAAAACTCTTTTTAATAAATAAATATGAAAACAGATTTCATCCGTGTTTTCTACATGGCCAATGCGTTTCAATGATTGTAAACAGCTTATGAAAGCTGTTCATTTATATAGTTCAGCTTTTGTGAGATTTTAGCAAAATAAAACCAGGAGTTTGAAATTAAAAAGCACTACTTCTTACTGGGAAGTTAATGAAAAACAAACCTATCTTCACAATTTTATGCTTTGAGAATAATCGATTTTAAACGATTATTTTACATTACGATCTAAAATGAATGTTGAATTAATAAAGGATAGTAAGGAATTTTTTTTATTATTTTGAATGTACCGCTAAGGGGCAATCACTGCCAGCAGTGAAGCTGTTAGGGGAAAATCCCCCTAAAATACGAAGGGACAGCCCTAAAGTATATAGTATGCATAGTAAAGTATAAAGTACAGTATATTTTAGCAGCGTCTTCAATTATTTTTGTTGCATTTGATTATATGATGATCTCGAAATGCCTCATAAAGGGCAGTGCATAAATGACGTCTATCAAAAAGTCGACCTTTTAACCCCCTAATCTCACTAATCCATTTCGAATGTACATGTATAGAGAACTTGCATGATATTATCTTCGGACCCCTTATGACACATTTTCAGATCACACAATGAAATACCACAAAACTGAAGCAAACCAAGCCTGAAGTAACAGTATCGCTAATTCTTCGAAGATTCAAATTGTTTCTGAACCATTGAAAAGGTGAAGAAACACCTTCGACAAAGATTTTCAACAACGTCTGTTCCAATCGACGCATGCCACTTTATCATGCCCTTAGCCCAAATTATAAGTGGAAGACCTAATTACAAAGCCAATTAATTGGCCCCACCTGGCACCTCGTAACACGACGAATTGAATTAGCACAAAAGCGAAGACAACAATGCGAAAAAGTTTTCTGAAAACTCCAGGGGCGTCAGGTGGGACCAGGGCCCGAATTAGGCAAGCAATTCCCTTTTCTGCATTATTTCTGATTGAATTGGCCTTATTGGAATAGCAATTAATGGACACGTGAATGCAACTGGCCTCATTTGGTGAGGGGAAGTGAACGCATATCCTTTTATCTCCATTTTCTTTGGCCAATATCAAGATTGATTATCCAAGTTTTGCGTGCTCGCATGGTTGCCCCTGAACCCCATAAAATTCAGCGGGATTGCCACTAAAAGGAATTAAGCTTAAATACGCCCAAATCTTACTCGGTCCACCTTAAGCATAAGGGAAACATCCAGCTTTAAGCTGCTCTCATATTTCCTCTCTAATGCTTCGTAAATCGATATTTTGCCAAACATTGACAACGGTGTTACCAGCCCAATGTCGTCTGGCTGCCTGGCAATTCAAAGACGAAAGTCGGGCCCGGAAAATGCATTATACATAGACAGCAAAAAATGCGCCTCTTTTATCTCGGCATTGCATGAATATTTGTTGGCGATATTTTGTCACCTGAGCGCTGCACCAATGGCGCTGCGCCTTATGGCGAAAAGCATAGGACAACTCATTTGCATACTGCGCCATTTTGGTTAAAGAGTACAATTTTGGAAATGCATTTATAAGAAGCGAAGAATACAGCAACGAAGAGCAGTTTGTGGTGAAACGTTAGCCAGTATCGTGCTTTTCACCGTCTTAATGTGTTCTGACTTTGGGAGCCCCAAAATGTTGTAAATTTTGTCAGAATGACTACTCAAGGGGGACAACAGCCATAGTAAAATATCACAGAAATGGGTAAAATATGCAACGTTTGGAGATGTAAAATCTGTAAAACTTGTGTACATCAAATTAGTAGCGTAGAAGATGGAAGAATCTGTGAAATTTGTAGGTGATGATTACATTTGAAGACGTGGTTTAAATTTGTAAACTTGCATAATATGGGAAAACTTTTGAAAGCTTCAGAAGATGGTTTAAGGTGGTTGTTTTTAGACTTGTACAGTACAAGATGATAAAATTTGTTGAATTCGTATATAACGGTAAAATTGTTAAAATTCGTAGAAAAAGGTGGGTATTATCATATCGAAGAAGATATTGTTTGGCTAGAAACAACTTCGTCCAAATTAAAAAAAAATCAGTTCAATAAAGTCAATTTAACAAAAACGAAATATTTAAAGCTATTTGAAAAATTCAATTTTGAACAGGAATAACAACTTGTAGTGTCGTGTTCGCCCCATAGTATACTGTACATTTTGAAAGTATGAAAATCAGGTATGATTACTAAATTAAGATTCAAAACACTGGTTTAAAGTCAGATTTTCACATGTGGATGAATACTAAAGTAAATTTAAATATTGCCCCTTCACTAATTTGTGCCTTTCCATTAAAAAATTAATTTTTTAAACATTCATCAAAATCTGTTTTCTTATACAAGAATTGTGCAGTCTTATTAAATACGCTATGGGAGCATCATTGTGGGGTAAGGGCAGACTAGTAATAATCCTGTAAGTTTTCGTCAATAGCCCCAAATAAAAAGCAATTTGCACCGAGACACACATGGCATATAAAATAATATACCTCAAGTAATGGATGCGAGCGCTCGAACGATTTTTATGTAATGTTAATAATACGTGT
>JAQFYZ010003392.1:0-13585 GCA_034695085.1 Cylindroiulus punctatus | reverse complement strand
TTTCGGCAGTGGGCACCCGTTTAGGCTCCGCCCTCTAAAACTTGGATAAACGAATCGCAAACAGGAAATGGCATCCTTTTGGTTGAACGGCGGCCATTTTTGTCCTCTCTCGTTGATTTGACTATAGTCCAAACGCACTTGGGCATGCGTTTACGTGAACGTGCGTAAACGGTGTAGACGTAACGAAAGTGACCGAAATCCGAAAATTACGAGTGCGTGACACGGGGGCCTAGCTCTGCCTTGACATTATAGCATTATTGTGCACTACTCTAAAAATAAAACAAACGAAATCAGGCGCATAAACTACACTGTGTACGCCATGCACTCCATCAAGAAGTGGACCACGTTTTTAACCCCCCACCCCCTCAATCCTCTTCCGTCCATGGACAAAATATGGAAAAAAATTGCTACAGATTCATACATGTACGTGAGTATACATTGTACATGTAGATCATTTTCATTAATTTGTTAAGCTTACATAACCCCATGCTTACAATGTTACTTCTTCGGAATCCTGGCCAAAAATAGAAAAGTACATGTACAGTACATTAACTCAAAAGAAATCTGGGCAACATACCATTAATACTGGATTTTAACCCGAGAATTGGAAAATCTATACCAGAAATGCTGGATTTTCAGAATACATCAAGAAGCGACCTTCTTTATTCTTATTCCATTCTTTACTAATCTAAATATTTTATTTTGTTCTCTTTTTCCATTGATACCTGATTTTGAATTCTTTTTCAAATTGATATCTTTGGTTTGCGCTTTAAATCTTTCAATCCTCTGGGTGGGGGAGATACAACACCCAGACCCCCCCCCCCCCCTCCCCCATAGTTACGCCTATGAATGTTTCCGGTACTTTCCATACCCACTGCCTATATTCTTTTGGTGAGATCTTATGATATGCACTATGATATCTACATTGTATCTTAAGTAGTTTCGAAGTTATTAGGACCCCACAAATGTGCAAACCTGGTGCCATGGTGTACCCTGGCGGAGGTCCCACCGTCATTGCGCAAGGTTTCGGGGCTATGATGGACTTGACACCAAAATTCTTAGCCCACGTGCGTTCCTTATCAAACCGTTAAAATGGCATCAATCTCGCGATTTGCCTCGCAGTAAACCGTGATTAAAGCGCGATGAAACTAATGTTCAACTTGGCCTACATTTCTCTTTCTCAATCCTTTATGGCCTACAAACGAGATGAGTTTCGCTGGTCAGTTCCTTTGTTTCGCCAAATCCCGTAGGTGGCAGCGTTTACCTGAACGGACCCTCGGTTGAGACCCTTGACCTACATCCACCTGATCACCCCCTAAAAATGTTGCGTTTTTAAGGGTCTTTAAATGCTCGACAATCTCAGGTTTTATGTGATCATCCCACTGGCGGATTTTTATGAGTCTGGCTATAGTAGGTGGATTCGCCACCTTTGCTCGTTAGGTCATTTTCGGACGACCTTCTTTCGCACATTTGGTCAGGTTTTGCCAAGGTCCGTTTCTCGAATTGCTATTAAGCAGGCGAAAAAGTGATCTGCCAGCCAGATGTACATGTACATACATGTATACACTGTATGTTGATCGCAACTTTATTGTCAGTTGGATGCCTCCAGATTTGGCAAATTCAGCAAGACAATGCACATTGTCATGGATCACGTCCTAAAAATTGTGGATCAAGCAGATGCAAATCGTTGTTCTGGAATCCAGAAGCCCATTAGATTTGAACCCTATATATGAGAACTGCGATGACATACAGTAATAAGTGTCAATGTTTAAACGTTCTTCAAATGAAAGACTTGAGTTATTGAGTTACCAATAAGGATGCATGAATGAGTTACATTATTGAGCACTTGCATCATAAAATATGGTGCAGCTGAATTCGCCACACGATTTGTAAATTTGTACTTAAACATTTTAAGTAGGAGACCGGTCAAAACACAGCGATGTGTAGATTGGCTTAACATTTAGTTTAGTGTGGTAAGTTTAATGAATTGAATGATAAATACATGTAGTTGAATGAAGTCATTGAGTTCTAGGCTCCAACTGTTTTGGAAAATGCTACAGTATACAAATCAGTCGGCTGCAGTTAACATCGATAGAATTGACATTTGTTAAATGAACCATTGTTGTTCATTTTCATATGCTACAAATGCATTACATAAATGAATGACTCCTAATGAACTAATTGCTAAGAAGCCCTTTATAAACATTCTGTCTGATTAGATCAACGAGTTTTGACATGCTACCTACTAGTATACTAAAATGTTGAAACAGTGCCAAGTTGTAATCGCCTTAAGTATTTGGCCTCACACTTCATGCTCATGTACCTGTATCATGAGCTTGTAATGGTGGTGTATTTTCTTAACCGTTAAAATAAGTTTTTGAGTAAATATTAATCATATTCGGGTGAAACTCATGTTAATTATGATATGTTGGTTTTACGATGATTCAATGTACATGTATTTGAATGTTTCATACAGTTGAGTACATGTAGGCCTATGTTCTGCGTGCTATAATCCAAAATGCAAACAACCATGGTGGTTTTACTTTCTTAACACTCTTTGCAAAAAGCCATCTGATTGATCTGATGACACACAATCATGAAGTTATAGCACGTCCAAGGAAAGAATCAACTGAGTTATGTAGATTTGGTCTACATCCCTCGATGAGTGTGAAACCGCTACACAAGGCCGGCATGAGTGGCGGAAATGGCCAGGCAAAGATGAATTGCAAACAGGCCTTTGCATCCCATTGGTCCATTTGAATTCCCCAGTTTCTTCTTTCCTTGGACAGGTATTAATTGTGACGTGCATGTACAGCTAATCTGCGCATGTCCAGTTTGCGATAATCTCGAGGGTTGTTGGAGTCGAGCGGCGCCATCGCCACAGATGGCGCAGCTGCTGCCTGCACTAGCGCCATCTGCCGCGTCCGGCCTCTTTTTGGCGGTCACGGCTGCGTCAGAGCGGCGCCACGGCAAGATGGCGTCACCCCCTACCCCCTCTCCAATTTGCATTTGATGCAAATGAGTCGCGCCCAGGCGGCCATTCGGAATTTCCCAGCAATTAGGCGCTCGGGAGGCCTTGGCGAGCTGAGCGATTAAGATGGTTTTACGACGCCGAACATTTTTGAGGTACAAGGTTATCGAGGGAACAGTCACCGGTCATCGTAAGATCGCAATCGGTGGGGAGGGGCGCGGCCCGCTGCATGGGAGCGCACGGGGGCGGAAGCGACGCCATCTTGGACGGCCAGCGATCGATTTCCGCCATTCCGTATGTCCCAATTTTTCGCCTTTACGACGTGTTGTGGCGACGAAAACCCGATTTGGCAGCTTGCCCGAGCCCCTGGTTTGCACCCCCTCCCCAAATCGCTATTCCTGGCCTATTTCCCAGAGAGTAAACAGATTTGTGACCGCGAATACCGGAAGTATTTCTGAAGAGCATCGACGCTCTCGGCAGACGACCTTCTTCGCCCAAGACAGCTTCCAATCAGGGACCGATTCAATGCAAATGTCCAGATGGATGCCACGAAAGATGTTGTTTTCCTTACTTGTCCATGGCATATCATAAGGCCAAGCCGCTTCAGTTATGACACAACTCAAAATTTCCAATTTGCAGGAGAAGCAAGTTTATCATACATGTAGCACCGTGAATATGAAAACTATGGGGTTGCAAGTTATTTTTCGAAGATACTATATGTAATGTACATGTAGATCATTTTGTTTGACTGTAAGCTGCCTTAAACAGGAAGTGTAAAATTTTTGAGTTGTGCCACTCCTGAAGCATGGGTGCGTACCACACCATACCACACCATTGGTCATGTTATGCATGCCATGGACGTTGGACTTAATTCTCTTGTAAAGAACAACTTCATGCTACAAGAAGTTCCATTCAATTCATTGCCATCAATTGAACACCTTCATCAACAACAATCTTAATAGAAATGTATTCCGAAGAATAGGATGAATGATGGTTACAGATGGCGGTACCACCGAATAAGTTGGGTTGACGGAAAGTACACCCCCTACCACACTGAAGGGTATTGAGTTCAATTGAACTGATATTGTCATAGGATCTTAATAGCGAGTCACCGGAAGTGCAAGGCCATTGTCCATTCTGTTAATTTCCTGACGTCCAGTCCGCATTTTCGATGTCCAATGAGCACATTGGACACGAGCTAAATAATTTCATGTTCAATTTCATGGCAATGGACGAGTCAGCTAGGCCATCCACCTACATGTAATTCTGCGATTCATGACAGGCAGTTTAGGCCACGTTCGGCGAAATCGCAAAGGTCAGTAGGTGGAGCACTCTTCCACTTTCCCAGGCCCTACCCTGAGTCACCAAAAGGGGCGCCTTACCTTCCCGGAAGTGCAGCATCCCGCACCCGGATGCCATGGGCGACGGACGAGGCGCACGCCAGCGCTCCCTGGCGGTGGATCCCCAACTGACCCTGGTTCGGAGTCATTCACACCGTGGTTCGGTTAACCAACCCCGAGTGCGTTCACACTTCCGCTCGGCTTCCGCTGGCAAAATGGCCACCGAGTGCGCCGCGGTGCTCGAGCGCGGCCTCCGAGCTCCTGCTCCCCCATTGGTCGGGGGGAATGCCTAACATTGTTCGCCCATTATTTTTTTTTTTTTTTTTCGATCCGTTCGTTTTCGTGTTCTGGTAACTCAACCCTCGCGTTGGCCTTGCGAGCCGTTGATCCTAGCCTCTGATGGCGTTTCCGAATTCCGAAGGCGTTGGTTCGGCCCTGCCCGGGGCCCCTCTGTTTTTGTTTTCAACTTCTGGCCAGGGCTCGCCATGGGTCGGAGGCGAACGAACGGTGCCCAACCCGCCCCCCAGGTCTTCCAACGCCCCGGTATTTGGTTCTTGTAGCACTTCGGAACTCGAGCTGTTCTGATTTGAGCAGCTCTTCACCTTTGAACTCGTGCATGATTCTGGTAATATTACTTGTTTTCTGGCTGGTTGGCCAAGCAGTTTGCTGAAGGAGCTTCTTGAATTTTTGTGAACCTGACTTGGTCTGAAGCATGATTGCGACAAAATGCAATATCTTCACGGCTGACCTTTGAGCTTGCCATGCAGTTTGATGAAGCTTTTTGAACTTTTCTGGACCTGACTTGGTATGAAGCATGATTGTGACACAATTCATCACATACACTATGCTACACATACTATGCAACATCCATACTATGACTGTGCTATACAGCACATGTGATCTACTGCTTCTCTGATCAAACGTAGAAACATTTAGAACGTGGGCTTCTCCAAACTGCACGTAGGTTTGCAGTGATTGCCAGCGGTTAGGGCAGGCACATCAAAGTAATTACATTTTCATATGATTTTTTTTAATGTAGTAAGAAGGATAAATTCTGGTTGATTGAATTCTCGTCTACAAGACAAGTGGAATTTGTAACTAATGTAATTAAAGACCCCTCGTGATCTATAATCAATATTTACTCGGTGTAACTACATGTAGTTACATAGTATAACTTGTATATGTACAAGTACAGTAGGGGGAGGGGGCAGCCAAATTCTAGGAGGAAAGGACTTAAGATGTGCATGGTCCCTCAAGTCAGCTTACACTGTACATGGAGATGTATAAGTTGCCACGGTTGCAACCAGAAGCAAGATGGCTTCTGGGAATTGGTTTAGGCTGCTGGCCATCGATGAGCAATTCCAGTGAAAGGAAATTTGGGGTACCATTCTTGCGAATGGAATGAATAAAATGTCTTGACGGCTGGCGAACAAATGTATTTATATCTGAGGAAATTTTGGTGTTGCCTGTTTGGAGAAAGGGTATCACACGGGGTAAGGGTTGAGTTTAAACATGCCAAGCTCGTGGTGACGTCAGGGTGTGTCACCAGCACCATTTCAATTACCTCCCAGCTAACCCCAACCAAATTTGGAAGTGCACATGTGGAAGCATATCAACCCAAATATGGTGCACAAATTTGCTTAGTTATGAAACTGAACTGAACTGGACCTGCGTTTGAAGGTCTCTTAATTTTCCTCCTGCCAAACCCTACATGTATTTCATCAAACCTGAGTGTGAAGAGTTGATGATTTCCAGTAGCACTCCTATGAATGCCTCACAATTCCTCACTGTTCTTACACTTACATGTATGTATCAAATTGTTTTTCAAATCTTAATCTTTAAAAGGTGCTACAGAGTTGATGAATCTGAAGGATAGCTGTGAGGAGCTGAGGTTCCAATTTCATGGGACATGGCGTGGTAGATACAGTACTTGGTTTGAAACTCGATAACCTCAACTCCTCACGGCTATGCTTCAGATTCGTCAACTCTTCACGCTCCTCATTTATTATGAAATATGGCCCTGATTCTGCTCACATAAATCAACCATCAATAAGAATCAGATCAAAAAAACAAATTCGCTGATGCACTCAGCATGCGCTTATGACCGCAGTCCGGCATTCCAAGATGGCGCCCGTTCGCCTCCAAATTCTGGCATTTCGTTTTCGTCGCATGACCGTCAACAAACACATAGGAGCCACATTTGCTCCTTCATGGCCAACTCGAGCGTTATTAGTAAACAAGCACCGATAAACCGTTCGAAATTGGGTCGCAGTTCACGGCGAACGACTTTCCAAGATGGCGTCGAGGTGCCAGGCGAAAACACGATGAGCGCCACGTAACGATGGACGAGCTCCCAGTTGGTTTTTTTTAGTGCACTTTTGTAGGTCACTAGCAACTAGGAAGTCGTTTTCGATTAATAAATTCGTGGTTTCACTCCAAACCAGATAAGACTGCGCATGAAAACAAGAAACCGGAGCTATTAAAATTGCTCGGACTCTCCAAATTCTCGTTTTTCCCTTGAAATTGTGCAATATGGCGTTTTGATTCGTACGAATACTCACCATTGAGTACGTGACTGAAATGCTGGTCATGACAGGCGAATTTCAGTTAATGACATGAAAACTGATTTGGCAGTGAAAATCGATAGGTTTGATTTCATTGAAGTTGGCATTCTGAATTTCGTTTTTTTTTTCGGTTCTGCTTCTTTTCAAAAACTAATTACTCTTGGTTGAGAATGAAGTCGTAGTAATGTTATGATGGCAGGTTCATTTTGATTTGAATCAGTTTTAGGTTTAGAGGTGGAGTCTATTAGCTACAGTATAATGTTCATTTCCATTTGGATACTTGGGCATTCATCTTGGTAAAAAATAACTGTTTATTGCTCCCTAAAGAAGACGATGGACACGAAATGACAGTTAAAAGCAAGATTTCATGACTTGGGTCATGTTGAATTGCGAGTTTGCTCACTGATTATGTCAAGGAAACGGCCTCCTTGACTCGGGCTATTAATGGGAAGGAATGCCCGTCTGCCGAATGGAAAAAAATGGGAAAACTCCATAAAAAGTAGATAAAATATAGGGACTAGTCATTCCGCAGTATTAAAAGGTCTAGCACCAATGTGAGTGGAATTAAACCGATGAAGTAAATAGGCCTACATCCTGCTGGTGATAGTGGTGGGCGTGGCGTCATAGGTGTCGCCATTTTGTTTTCTTGCTATCTTCTTAATGTGTGCATTAATGCATGCATTGAATGTGTGGGCATTTTGGCGTGCATAATTATGGCTGTCATGAACGTGGGTTACTCCTTTGGGGTGTAATGTTGCATTGGGCAAAAATTTGCATGTGTGTGCGTATGTTACATGCAAGCTTTAACTCACCTTGAATAAAGCTCCATTAACCAAGTTACTCAAGTGGTCAATTTGTCTGACTGTCATCTGGTAGTGAAACGTGTTGCAAAGCACCCAGAATCCTCTGCTTCATAAAAAAGTAGAACATCTTGTGGGGTGTGAAGTCTGGGATGACTAAAACCAGAAACAGCCTAGTTTCCCCATATCTTAGCAATGGCGCTTGGTCGAGGGGTTTGCAGAACTTTCCTGCATCTACATGTACAGTGTAGGTTCAGAAATTTCGATTTACCACAAACCCAGGAAACAGGACGTCATGAGTTAATCGCATGTTAAAACCTGTTGGTGTTAATTTAAGTCGCTACATGCAGCCATTCTTAACTTGCTGGTTTGCGTGCCTTGAATCAAACAACCCCCATAAGATTAACCCTAATCGAGCATAATCAAGTGGAGTATATGCGTGTAAATAGGTTTTGACTTAGGTTAAGGTATCTTACAGCTTACGTGTAAATGCAATGCTTCTTCCAAACTCTTTAATTGGTACTTAATCATCGAAGAATTCAGGTTTGCCATGGTTAACAGGTTCTATAGTGAATACTTTCGCTAGTCTTCTTCAATGTGAATCAATTTTTTTAAGCCGAATTTCATGGTAAATTTTCATTTAAACAAATTTGCACACGCAGATGAAGTGCCATCGAAGCCCACGAGCAATGTAGTGTTCTGTTCAGATTTGGATATCTTTCAAGATCATCTGGATTTATTGCGTTTGGTTTATTTTCCATTAGCAGTTTATTAACGTTTTAATTGAATACTTTTGATGGGTTGAGTCTGCTCGTGCCCTCGTAATCACAACAACACGTCACAGTCATCGCCTCACTGATTACGCAAGTTGTAACCATGAAGATAAAATGTTGGCTTGTGACTTCACAACAGACATGGTACCTTGACTCATCGCCCTGACACCATATTTGCGAGGATTAAAAACGGGTGCAGCAAAAAATAATATAAACAACGGAAAAATCTGAAACATAAGGTAGCGAACGTGTTGTTTGCTGCTGGTGTGCCCTACATTCCGCCCACGCATTGTGACGTCACGTGTCGATATCGGTCCGAGCAATGGGGATTCCCTGTGCCTAGCAGTCCACACTGACCTTGGTTGAAAACCTCATGGAGCAATTAGTGCCTACCTGTATAACTCTGCATGCATCGTGCTTGTTTGGTTGTGTTACAATTAGAAACGCAATCTACTAGTAGGTGCACATTTTGCCATTCTTATTCCTCGTCATGTGACTTGTGATCATTAGCTAATACAGGGTGGGTCCAAAGGATGCAGTTTCAAGTATATGGGAATCGCATGTTTTAACATTTATTCAATAAATCATTTTACATGACTAAAGCATCCATGCAGTGTAAGTGACACATTAAAAAGTACAGGGTGAGCAGATGAACGATTTTTTACTATACAAGTCGAATAATTAGTTTTTCTTTTTCTTAAAATAAAAATAAACTTTCTCATTGATATCAATACAATATATAGGTATATATGCACACAATGTACCAAATTCAGAATGAAATTGATGTACCATTTTCAATTGGTTCGAAAAGTAACTGGGAGAAAGTGATTTTGATTTAAGAAACAGCTGTGCAAGAATAATTACTTCTTTGGTATAAGTCTTGCGTAATAAGTAAAAAAATGGCTTAAAATAGGTGTTTTTCTTATGCACGACTGCCTTTGCCCCTCAAAACTGTCCTCAAATCGATAAGGCGTAGAGCCGTGCCGCTATTGTTGATTATGTTTCAAGGTGATTTTGCTATAACGGGTAATTCTTGGGTGAATTTCGTTCGAGGCCAGGGCGCTGTCTGACAGTCGCTGTCTCGAGTGCCGTCCTTGCGAGTAAATCAAGCAGAATGCATGGGCTCTTGAAAATGTTGATATTATTGGCATTGATTCGCTTGGGAATCGCTCATTGAGTACAGTACTCTTTCCATTCTAAGATACGTACATGTACAGTATACATGAACCCTAAAGTAATATAGTCATGAAAGTGCAGTACCTCTATTTGACTTGAGTGTTGAGTATACTTGATTTAACATCGTCAGGTTTGATTCAAGACACCTGAAACCAATCAAGTTTCTCGCTGCAAATGGCATGTAAACAGGCTTTACTTGAGTTGAGGCTGTGACTTTTGTCTCCTGAGACAGACTTCAAAACAATATGTACAATGTACATGTAATTCACATCTCTAGTGACTTCATTGGGAGTATGGGAACTTGAGCTATAGTTGAGTTAAACCTTGCGTGTAAACAGTGTTTCTAACCAGTACAGCATTGAGGTCACGTCCTGATACTAATCAATGTTATCTTAATGGTTCTCTGAGATGATTGTCTGATTTTAATGGGCTGTTGAATGCATGCGCAGCGTGTTAAATACACGCTAATTTCGAACAGAATGGGCTAACTGTGTACTGATGCATATAGTGTTTTGAGTGATGTTACTAAATTCGCAGTAGTCTCTCGAATATATGATGAATTCGGTATTTGAAAGCCAATTCCCATACTTGTAACTCCACTGAAACTTCATCACAAGAGTACGTTTTATTTGAAGCTCGATCACGTTATTAAATGCTGAGTGCTGCTTCAACACATTCAGTTATTCTTTCAGAAAATCTTGTACACATTTCTGAAGGAGGTGTACTAGTATGTACACTGTACATATACAGGTAGATCTACCATGCTGGCAACATGGATTTGGCCCAGTACAGCGCTTTCACTTTTTTACAATATTATTTGACATGGTTTCTCCAGTTTTCTACTGTCGTTGAAGGTAAAGGTTACCGTAAATATTTCTATTTCATATTTCTTTTTTGTATATTGTATATGTTCATTACGTCCATTGCCCCAATGTTTTCCTGTGGGGCTCACATTTCTTATTTGTATTCAGGGATCACTTATTTGTTAGGTATCCTTACAAACATATTAGGTATCTTTTTAGTTCATTCATGGTATCCGGAAGGTATCTTCTAGGTATAATTTTAGTATCCACATTTTACAACATTAAATGGATGCCGTAGAAGGTATCCCTGATAGGTTGACTTTGGGGATTCTTGAGGTACAGTGTATCTCTTAAACAACCAGGCAGTTCTGAGGTATCCAGAAGGTATCTTTACTTATGAATACCTCAGAACTACATGTATCTACATGTACATTGTATAATATACAGCTGTACATTGTATAATATACAGCTGTACCTTCTAAGGTTGTTGAGGAGATACCTTCGATAGGTTGTTTTTGCGAGGAATCACACTTAAAATCTACCTTCGAAGATTACCTACATGTATTTGAAAACTAAATAATGCCTTCAAACACCTTACAAACACCTCCAGATTTTTGTAAGGGGTAGGGTTGAAATGTCGGAAAATATAGTTTTCAGCACCTGAGGATCAAGTTACCCAAACATTCGTGTACACAAATTGACTGACTAAAGTACAGTACGTGTTCTATATTCCGGTCACCTTATCAATGTGACTCCTATCACACGTACATGCAGCTCTTGAACGGACAATAGCCATCGTAACATTTGAAGACTGCAACACAAATTCTTCAGATTTTTGTTCTTTACGAAGTGGTGATTTCTGTTTCGAGTCCCACGAGTGTTATCGCGTGTTATCGCTGATCGCAAACGGTGACTAAAGGGGAAAGGGAAGCTGTAATTTGTGCTTTTCGCAGAAATCTGATTCCGTTCGCCAAGTCGCTTCCGTCTGGGTCAGACTCCCGTCTCTCCTCCTCCGCACTCGCTGCCAATGAAACCCTTTGCACCCCTAAGAGCCTTGGTCTACATCCGAGTTGCGAATTCGCTATGGAGACGACCCTGTCTCGTTTTTTTCCACCGTGTTTTTTTCCGAGGCGGCGCTGATAGACGGGAAGTAGTAGCGATTGACCTCATTCATCAAGGCTACCTGACCCTGCCCAGCGACAACATTGATCCGCCTGCCCCCTGGTGGTCTGCCGTGCATAAACGACGGGGGTTCAATTCAATACTCAATAGGAAAAGTGCACAACTTACCAAACGAGAAAAAGCCACGTACAGTAGAAATCGTTTATAACGACATCGGTCATATCTACGCACCGGATATAGCGACCGAATGTCCCGTCAAAGTTTGGTCTTGTAGCTAAACCCATGTAAAAAAAATCGGTTATAGCGACCATGTACATGCATAGTGACGGGGATATTGCAAGTTTTGTTTGCTTTTTTTGAATGAAGTGTTTCGGAGGCCTGGGAATTGGGCTTGACCATGAAGGGAAAGGGGGGGAGTATGTGCACTGTTTGTACATGTACATGCAACCCCACCCCCTTGCATGTACTGACTGGTCCAATTGGGACCGGAACAGACAGACCCAAACAGAATAATCCAAAATATTAGTCTAAATATGATCAATCTCAAATTCACAACAGCTTTGTCCTATTGGTAGTGTGCAACGCCACGGGTGGCGCTGCAGTCAGCCACTTTCATGGCCGCGAGAGTTGGATAAAAGCATCAAATGCAATGGGAAGTTTTTTAATTTTCCCAAAATAAGCTCGTAAATGCAGACCAATTATTATTTTAGCGGTTTTGACTAACTCTGTGGTACCCAATAATACTCCTCATTTTCGGGCCACGAGCCTGATTTTATCGAACTTCGCCATATTATTTGATGAAAGTATCCTACTTTCATGGTAGCTTACTCGACTGCCACTAGATGGCGACCCTTTCGCTGCACACTCCCAATAGTTGTCCCAGAAAAAAGAACGATTAAACAGGACCAACAGGATGCAATTTCCTGTTTGCGGTTCGTCCATCCTGTAATATATATCGAGCATGGCAGCCATGTTCCTTTTGCCGCTGAAACTCCTGAAACACTACATCGATAAGCCGAATCTCTCTGATTGGCTGTAGAATTTTTCGTTCTTTTGCCGAGACGACTATAGGCTCAGTACGTTTCTTCTTCGTGCTATGAAAGTTTGTTTCCATTGGTTTGTACGCCTTGCTTCTTATTCCGCTGTGTGAGCTATAAATTCATGTCGGTATCGGCAAAAATGCGCCGTTGAGTGGTCGTTATAGAGAGGTTTGACTGTGCACGAGGACTCGTGCTATGCCTGACATGGGTTTGAAGGTCAGTACTGTTGGGTCGTGTCTTTTTTCTGGCAGCTGCCCTTAATCGCCGATACATATCTCATTTTTCCAGAGGTGGTGAGAAGTACCACCTGCTTGTTCGTTGACACTGTTTTCTTTTTGGCGTTTCCGGTTTTTCTGCCAGTGGCCATCTCGCTCATGCACCGGCGTGACTCAAGCACCAGCGCCGCTCAGGTCTCCAAGGTCGAGCGCCGCCAAGGACGCAGACGGCTGCTCGGGCTCTTGGCAAATTCAAGGTGGAACTCTTCTGAAGTGCATGCTGGAGAACCTGATCCTCTCATTGTCATTTTTTCAGCCGGAAATATTGGGCTATTTATAAACACGGGGGCCAGCGCGGCTCATTGCCCAGGCATGCTCACCTGGCCGCCATCTTGAATTTCCGCCGCCATTTTTGTTGTGCAGTGAGAGTTGCATGTACGCGCAGATTCCTCTAGAAAGGTCGGAGGCGGTGCTGGAAGTGAGGCTTTAATACTAATATATTATTTTGTCTGTATTTTTTAACTTCAGAAATTGTACTTGCAGTGTGAGTTACTTGCGATGGTAAAACGAACGTTACCTGATGCACATCGAGTGCCTAATGCATCCTGACTTTGGTCTCAAATTGGTGATTGATTACAGTACACTTTAAAATCGTGTTCCCAACGCGTAGATAACGTGTGCAAATTTATTTACAGTGTCCTGCATACACTCTTAATTCCCAAGACGTCAAATGGCATCTTAAATGTCAACATACAACTTAAATCAACATGCATTGGCATGT
>JAQFYZ010003391.1:0-13586 GCA_034695085.1 Cylindroiulus punctatus | reverse complement strand
CTTGTCTGGGCCACTGGCAGACCTCTTGCTGCATACAGTTGAAAATGTTTCTTCCATGCCTTTGATGTATTTGAGTAAGACCTCAAGGTTCACATCTGCTTGGGGGTCCATTCTGGTAGTTTTTGTTCAGTATTTGGGTAGGCAGTATATGCCACTAGGCCTAATGGGTTGGCGGGGGTGTAGTGTTCAATGTTGCTGGATTGAGGTTTGAAAACTGAACAGCACGTGCATTGCTTTTATCCAGAACGACGGAATATTAATGGGCTTGCTATTAGGCCCAGGTATAAAGTTTTTGTAATTACCATTTAGTAGATACGTTGTCGTTGAAATTCGATTTGTCGATACGACATCGCTTTATCGCTACTCGGTCTACGTACTGTCAATACGACATAACATTATCGTGGTTCCCTCAAGTGACGTCATAACACGCACGCTTATGTCGTTGTGTAAATGTTACTTGCTTTGCTCATGTGACGTCAACTTTCTCGATTGGCTTATGCCTTGTTTGGATTAAAAGTTTTATCTTTTTTCGAAAGTGAAAGTTGATGATTATGTCATCATGTTTGAGGGGCATGCACAAGGTAGCATGCTCAAGTAGATTAGACGACGTCATTTTTTAATGCAATTGCCATCATATTTTGGGTTATAAATGTAATAAAAGTGAATGTCCCTAACATGATGCCAAACTGGTGGTATGAAATGATGTAAAATTTACAACAGGAGAACGTCAATTTATCATTAAGATTGACATAAATTGGCTATGTTACAGGACGATATTCCTCGAATGATTTACAACTTCAAAATTTGTTTGATTTGATCACAAGGGTGCAACTTGTTTTTTCAAAGTTGCTACTTCTGCTGAAGTTGCAATTTCAATAAAAGGGTAATGTTCATGTACATGTTTATGCCTTGATGGGGGTCAGCCAAATGCTAAAGATTGATGATGGAATCTTTGCTGTTTCATAGAACAGGTGATCCAGTTTTGCGAAAACATTCACTTTATTATTTCTTTATGAGCAAGAATTGATAATGACATTGGGGTGCATGATATCTGAACTTCCCCCTTGGTGTGGAAATTCTACACAGGAATAAAAATTTGTATGATTAACCTGGAAAAGTCTTGAAATTGGTTCGAAGACTGCCAGTTACGCTGCAAGAGGAACCGTATGCAGCATATATTTCTCATATATACAAACGTCACCTCCACATCTAAAAATGTTCAGCTCGTTAGCTGAATTAGTGTTTTCTAAACCTTTTATTTTAAGCTAATAAGCTACACATGCACACGTATTCATGTCACCACGGCGGACTTCTTGGAGCCATTTATACTACTTGTTTGACACAAATTACATAGCAAAACACGGGTTGATGTTTTTCTTCCTTTTATTTTTTTTATTTCATTTAAAGTCATGTCAGCTGTATACTTAATATTTTCGTTTTAAATTATACGTTCCTTTATGGCTTATCGTGCAGTGTCATTTGATTGGAGTTTCCCCGCGACTTTCATAATTCGAGCCTTAATACGAAGCCATGCATGCATCGGTGTCGCCCCCTCCTACTTCTTGCTTTGTGATTTTTGTCGGCTTCAGTGTGTTTGAAATTGCGGTGATACCATTTACGTCCAATTTGAAAATAAAGCTAGTCGACTTCTGCGATAAGCTGTCTTTCTCGCTTTTACCTTTAACACGCTGAAATTTGGCGACACGCATGAGAACAATGCGGGAATTATACGACATAATTGCGTGGATTTAAGAGCCATTCTTGTCGTAATGGCCTCATTCATGCTCGCGGATCAAATGTGGGAAATTTACAACTGATATAACCACCGCCCTGTCGAGTTAAATACGTGTACATGTACATGTATGTACGCTGTATATATGCAGAAGTGCAATTGCCGCGTACATGTAGTGGCGACGGAATATTTTTGAGTACATTTAAGACGTTTCATGCCTTGAGTGTCATTATATTACGCTCGATATATGTCCAATTATCTGAAATGAGTGTAAGCTAGCTAGTCAATTCACGTAGGACCTATTGTGAATTTCTTTCGCATCGGATGCACATACACGCACGGCGTGTTGCGATTTAATTAACCTCAACTCGAGCATGAATTTAGGTATTCATTAATCAAACAGTTAATTAAAGTCATAACAATTAATGAATGCATTAGTACGAGTTGAGGCGTTACTACCGTGTACGCAGTCAACCTGACTCGCGGTTGACTATAAGGTGGAAATCATGACGAACGAAAAAAAATCTTTCGTGCCTGTAATGTTGCGACGTGCTTTGGACAACAAAACAGTTTTAACCTGAAATCAGATAATCATAATCTAAACAAAGTTTTAATAAAAAAGAAATTTAAAGCGAAAACTCTATATACTGGTACAATTAATTTTAATGTATATATCGTTGAAATGAATGACATCGTTTTTCGAGAGAGAATTGTCTTTAATCTTTCGTAGCTTTTGTCTCTCCTCATCAATTAAAGTTCATTAATGCAAATTTGTATACGTGAGTGAGACGTTACCATGCGTCGCCCGACCGAAAGTGGTTTTTTAGGTTCGCAGACGCCATTTTTATGAAGGCCGTTATTACCCCGAACACAGAAATCGTTTTAAAGTCTTGTCTGACTGCTTTCTAAATAGGCCTTATCAGTTGTTAGTGCAGTTCATTTAGCGGACAAAACGCCGGGTATTTTTTTTCCCCCTTCGGATCATCTTTTAAATCGCTGTTATGTCGACTCCGAGGTTTAATTAATGTACAACGAATTGCATAAGTTTACAAGGCGTCTCGTGGGCAATCCTTTTCGACCGAAAAATGATTTATTTTATTACATCGGAGTTGTTAATTCCTATATCGTTTTGGCGATTCATTCGTCATCACGCTTTCTGCTCTCATTTTCTTGGCTCAATCGACATAAGATGTAATGCAGTATGAAGAGTATTGGGTAGTATAGTGGGTAGGGTATACAGCAGTGTAGTGGATTAGTGGGGCATGTCATATTTTCCTAGTGTAGCGAAAATAAACTTAGTTTTAACCTGCAAACAATGCAGCTATTTCGACGTAACTTTCAAACTTTTGCTACAAAAGTTTTGGTATTTCACGCGTTTTCTTAAAATTGTTAGACATCTGCGTATATAGAATCCGGTTTTGCACTGAAAGTAAAAAAATGAAAAACGTTATTTATACCACTAATCAATGTAATCTAAGTTTATCTGTTGAGAAAAAAGTATGAAAAATTAAAATGACGGTTCCAGCCGCGAGAAATGTTTTTAACTTTAGAAAAACATTATATTATTTACGTTGGATATTGTTTTTCGATTATAAGTTTAAATAAAAAAAGTAAAGCATGCAAAAGGACATTTTAAGTATGTCATATAGAGGGGTGAAGGGGGTTGACCAAATGGCGATGTCAGTATTGCTGTTGTATAAAACATGGGGTGAACATACTCCGCTTCCTCGTTACTTTTTTTAGCAAAAATTATTATCGAAAAAGTGATGAAATACAGTGTAGTACTGAATTACCGTCAAACCAAATCTTGGTATTGGCATGGCAATTCGCTATATATGTATAAGTATCTTGTGAAGCAAAGCTGGGAAAGTCGTGGAAATTAGTTTGAGGACATCCCCGGACACCCTGAATATTTCAGCATTGTCTTACACGGGAAATACAGTGTTTTTTCGAAGAGATGTTACAAGCATACCCCGTATTACATTCGGGTTTTCTCTTCAATCTCCACGCGATGCATTTGCACTATATAGGCAAATAGCTAGCTCGAATGTAAACGGTATGTGCACGTATACGCATACTCGTTCGGAATTAATATACGCGAGTATATAGACGTAAGTAGCGACGTTCCTGATATCATTCATTTTTCGTATTAAGGCATAAGTTTAAAAGTCTCTCGGGTGCGCACGCCAGCCGAATTGCTCGGCTTTGCAACCAAATAGCTGGAAATACAAGAAGAACGTGCAGGGGCAAAGTTGTCCATATATTATTCATAAAACTATACAGCTAGTATGCGGATGTGCTTAAATAGGACGTATGCGCTTTTTCAGTTAGAAATATCTGCGCGGAGAAGAGTATGACCTTTACCACGCACCATCTTACTCGCGCGATTTTGTGCATTTTATATGCAAAGTGTATCTAAGGACGTGTATAATATGCATAATTTGTCACGTTAAACCTAAACTGTATTACGAAAAAAGTTTTCCGCCTAACGCGCATTTGCTGATGGGGTTATTAAAAAGGCACTCTTGGTTTATAACTCACGGGCACGTGGGAATACTGGCATATATACTGCCATTATAAGATATAGCCCACGTTGGTGCACGTTAGTAATTTTCCATGCATGTAAATTTCATGCGTGCATAAAATCATGCAAAAGAGAATTTAAAATATTCAAAAATCGAGCGCATTTGGGTATTTCGTTGTCATTAAGGATAGATACGTCATGCAGAGATGGCAGATTTTTATTCGGAGGATTATCATCCCAGCGAATTTGAACCGCGTTACTGTCATGCATGAACCAGGGCTCGAGGCACGATTAGCAAAGAGGCCCATTAAGGGCCTGGAGTCCATGCACTGAAATGACGTCACTCTGTTCTTGGGCCGGACATGGGCCGCTGTCATTGTGATTGTCTTATGAATTTATTACGAGTCACTTTGCATGCCATATGATATCCTCTAATACATGTACATGTATATACATATTTCATTGTGATTTCACTTCGAGGTAAAACCATTCGCGGCCTTGCTTTGAAAATAGTGAAAAACTGAGCTTGGGGTGGAGAAAGCTTTTATATTACCCTGGTGAAAAATGTTTAACATAACATCTGAAAGATATCCATGCCTACATTTAGCATTTTCGATGGAAGTCCTGGAATGAGGCCTCCTGCATGGTTACGCTGTGACATGTGTAATCGATGGTGTCGGGGTATATTTTATATACAGTATATACCTCTTGGAAGTCCATGCATTCGAGTTATGACTAACGTTGAATCCAAATGTGAAGCCCAGGACACCGATGCTACCTAGAAGAATTGAAGATGATCATGCATCGTCGCGACCACCATCATCAACACCAGCTATTGCTGAACGGTCCATCGACAATTTCGCTCTTGGTTCAAGTTGATGCAAAAATAAAAGTACGACTGGACGAATAAAAAACAAACGAGCAGAAATTGAGAACTGCAGTGACCAATACAGAGCAATCACACTCTCACCAACATCCTATCGTGACATAGACGATGGCATTAAAAAGAAGACTATTATTCGTAGTGGAATCTAAGTCTTACTGAAAGGACACCAGTACGACTAGATCAGACCGTTACCACCTTAGGAATCTCGCGTAGGGAAACACTCGAAAAAAAAATACTGACGGCTAACTCCGAGAGCCGAGATCAGAATTTAGACGAAGCGGATTTTGAAAACCATCATAAATCGGTTTTTCAAGACACGATTAAGGAATTGGAGGAAGGAAAGGACAAGGAGTGGGAATGATGGGGCATGGATGGAGTGAAAGGAGTGTCTTGTCGTTTTCACAACCGTATACACCACCATGAAAAGGGCAATGATCCACCGATAAGTCATCTTAGTGGAATCTGGATCCTGTCAAGTCACATTGACCACATGTCCCGTGATCGTTTCTGAATCGTTCTGTGATTGGCTGTTTCCCAGTCTAATCTTTCTTTCTTTCTTTCCCGTGAATCACTAAAATAGAATGACGTCAACAGCACATACGCCAAAATATGTATCGTTATTCGGATGTAATACTTACGAGAGTGCCATTTTACTCGAACATCTTATAAGAAGAGTCGTCAAATTCACGTTGGAACTAAATTTCCGTTAATTCGTCGTTGTTTATTTGAAATGTAGTTGTTTCTATCGATAGTGGAGCTCGAGCTGCTCGCTGTATATATTATTGGGTATTATTGGGTCGAGTGGCCCGGAGCGGCGCTGCAGTCAATGAATACTAATGAAGTTAGAAGTTAGTGCTGTAATGAAAGTGCTTGGCGTTGAAAAGGTGGGCGTAGGGACGGCTGTAAAACTAAAATCAATTTATTGAGCAGAGCTTTAATAAAAGATTTGTCTGACAAATATCTATAAATCAAAGTGGGGCTAAATTGTCCGAGATGGCGTATAGGTGGCGCGTAATTGACGAAAGGCGTGTTGGGCGATCCGAGTGACAAAAACTAGTTGGAGAACATCTGCTCTCCGACGCTGTTATACCAAAAGGGAGACTCGAAAATTGAGGTGCGATTTATTGTCCGCCTGTCACGAGTCAATGGCCAGTGGGCGGACACCTGAAAATAAGGACATCGTGGATGAATTCAAGCATCATTGCACCCATGGATGGACGACACGCTTATGCTCGACACAGCGCGCTTTTAATGGCATTCAAAAGAAACAAAAAAAAAATGTTAGCATCGACCGATAGAATATTAAACCATTGTTCACTTTATATAATTTTAAAAAGGCTGGTTTCGTCGCATTGCCCCTTGGAAATCAATGGCAGCCTGCGCATATCCCCTCCTGTAATGAGCAGTAATGGCATTTACAGTAAATGTACATGAAAAGTTCGAGGTTCTGTAATGTAGGTATTAGAAACTTTTTACTTTTTGATAATCCTTGTATACTGGGAAAAGAGGTGCTATATCTAACAATATGTACAGTATAGATTTTCTTATAATAAGTTAAAAGCCATTTTTCGAATTTCTTATAATTATTATAAAGTAATTGTTAGAAATAATTATACATATTTGCTCAATTAACGAGTGAATTTGTTTAGCTAACCAATATATATGTATATGTGGCGCACTTCATTTCTTAACATTTTAGTTGCTCGAATGTTACTCTATACTTAATTATGAACGCTCGAGATCGTAGAACTTCAAATACGCGCTTGTCGTGCATTCCCGAGCATTAAACAATTATTTTAATGACGAAACAAATCGAGAATAATGAAATATTTGGGCTAACTTCCTCGAGTTTACTTTGTCCGTAAGGAAACACGAATCGTAAAGTGTTTTATGCGCCCATTAATGCAGCCATATTTGCCCAGTGGCTCTGTATATGACTCAGGTTATACATGTTGTCTACGTTTTTTACCTATACAGGTATACTGTGCACGCACAGTATATGTAAGTTAATTCGCTTACGGGGGTACCCTCTGATTTTCGGACTCGTTGTGCAACTACAAACACATTTTCAGGATAAACTAACGAACGAATCGTTTCCATCAGGATATGTACATTATACTGCATATCCATGTACACGTAGACACTACATAGCGCTCAGGCAGAGCGAGTTTAAAATTGGCCCCTCAACCGATAGCAGTCGAAGCTCCCTTTCGTTCGTGTACTCCCAGGACAATGCAAATTGGTTTCAATGGAGAAATAATGTTCTTCTCCAATTGACCCCTATACGGCTGTCGATATAGGATTCATCGGATAGGTCATGACGGGCGTTTAACCCGGCAATGGATGAGATCGTGTACATTTTGACAATCAAAAGGTCGATGTTGGCCACCCTTTTGTGCATTTTCTCATGGCTTTTATTACTCTCGTTATATTAGCCCGCTTTAAGATTGATAAATTTTACTCTACTCTAGGCTATTCCCCGGATACTTCATCTATTCTATTGTATCGATTTTTTTTAAAATAACAGCCGTACCTTTATACGCGTCCACGGTGTTTACCACCCTCACGCGTATGTCACTTAATGGCGTAGACGTTTCCGAATAATCTCCCCAGTATAGATTAAAAGTTACTTCCTCCGCACCACCGCCTCATTTTGAATGAAAAGTGCTTAGCACGGCGCATGCGCGGTATACTACTTACGCGCTTTGCAATATTTAAAAGTAGGCAATTTGCTATGCAAGATTGGGGCTGTTTTATGCCCCTCCATCCGCTGAATCAACGTTACTTCCATCGGAGTCTGCAGTGGCGCCCTCGTGTTTTTCATTATGTAAAGTATATTCGACATAGTTTCTTCATTCCGTCATCAAAAATGCTTCTCTGTGAGTTTCTGAAAACGTTAAACATGCGCTAAAGAAGTAGCTTTTAGACCAACACGAAGGTCCTGTTTCGAATAGTTCTAGTCCAGATTGTTACAGATTTTCCTTTCCTATTTTTAACACCCAATTTTTAGAGGCATAAATCCTTGCAATTTGAAAATTGTACAGGAGCACAAGATTAGTTTAGAGTCGCCCAAATTTGGACTAAAAACGTTTCTGATAATTTGTTTTAAAGTTCTTGTACATTGCAACTTCGTTGTGCTTGGCAGTATACAGCTATATCTCGAGGCGTCGCAGCGAGTCAGCAAAACCGAAGTTATATCGTGATGAGCATTGGGCTCGTAATGTTGTGGACTATTACAGTGTATATCGCGAAGTTCAATCCTGGATAAAATTTCATAAAAACGGTGATAAGCGTGTGTAGAGCTGATGAATCGAGAGGAGTTGAGGTTTCAATGTTTCCTAACTAATCAAAATGTAAACCTCTTGGATGGTCATAACTTTTTTGTAAAACCCTCTGTGTATAGGGCGATGAAGCTTTGTGTCAAATACTCGATTTGATTTCTCGTGAAAGGTGAATACGTACATGTATTTCTTTGACCGAGCACGTCATTTCAACAGACAATCGTCTACTAGATACATGTATGCCGATATGACTGCTTGACAATGTCATTCCAACGGACCTGTCTCACATTCCACTCTATATAGATTGCACGGACAATCTCTGATCTTGTCGATTTTTGTCCGATGATTCTGTTTAAACAAGGTAATCTTTTAAGATAATTAATTACGTTCGTTTTATCGTAATGAATGACATTCACCCGATTCCCCGGCATCAGCTCAGCACTAGCTGGCTCGCGGCATCTGATATAAAATTAATGAGAATTGATTAAATTTTGAACGCGTTGCGTTAGTCTTAATACCATAACGTTTATTATTGAAGCTGCCTACGCGCGCTGTCTCATTATTCAATTTATAAATTTTTTTTTCTGTTTTAAACACTTTCATTATTTATGGAGTGTCGGTGTGGAACGCTGTATAAATCCGGTAATCTATGAAAATATAATAGCGTGAACTCTATAAATAGTCGTAGGTCTCTTCAATCAAATAGTTCTCATGACGGGAAAGTAGCAATCGTCCGAAACCACTTTGAAGTTTACCAGCATCCTTAGAAAGCTCTAAGAACGCCACGATTTTGTGATTAAGGTATGAGCCCTTAGACTTCTAAACAATCATACTGCTTGAAAAGTCCTTAAAACCCCATCTTCTAAACTTTTAATTGCACTCACCAAGTTCAAACCGGTGCTCAAAGTAATTTTAGGGACATAGAAACGCCTTAATTGTTATTTTTGAGAAATGAATTAACCCCGTGTGTAGTCCTTATGCATATCTAGATCCAGTCCTATAGATATAGGGCAGGGTGTAGCATTATATCCAAAAGTACCATCGACTTTACTGAAATATTTTTGAATTACATATACACGTAACTTAATTAAACTGCTATCTATCGCACGTTGTGTATATACGCGGATCGCAATAAAAAGTACAGTATTGTACTTGCATTTAGTGCGTGCATCGTGGGGCATCTGGCCATTTCACAGCGGATGGTCATTATCATTGAGTGGCTGATGATGACGTCGTATAGGACACGCGATCGAGGCTCGTTAAATCTCAATCCATCCTGATCAGACTAAATTTTTTATATTCGCCGTTATTGCGCGGCATGAAAATGGGAGCGATAGATTTTGACCGACCAATTATTTCCCACCCATTGTCCCCCTTTCCTCCCAGTCGGCATCACGCATCCCAGACGACCAAATTTGATTATATTTGAACATCCTGAATGGAGGCAATTGAGGGGTTGGTGCAGGGGAGTGAGTGTGGGTCCGTTGCTGGGTGTTGTTATTGGGACCTGATGTCGAACGCGCCGCAAAACGTTTTCTGTTTTCGTTGGATTGAACCTTAATGGGCCGTGACTCTGGTCCGCGTGAATTTCTATCGCTGTTCATCGTCCGCGATGAAGATATTATCGCCGACCGAGGAGGGGGTACTTCATCTAATAATTTCCAGAGTAACTGTATAACCACCCGCGATTAGGGGGGGCGACACGCGGCCTTGTTTTTACGCCGAGGGGAAGCGAGCATGGGAAATGAGCCTTTTGTAAAAATGTAATTTCGATGATGCATTCGTGACAATGCAAATCTACGTTGAGATTAAAAAGCAATTGCTCTTCTTTATATTATATTAAGTAGATGACACTCGGGCATCGTTCCCGCGTACGTATATGCATTAACGCCTTAACATTAGACGTAGACCATTATACCCCCATCGAAAAAAGCTGTACGAGTTCATTTTGCAAATAACACACGCAGCATCGCTTCTTCTTAAACACCGTATGGGGAGACGAATGATTTTACGCCTTCATTAAAAGCCACGTAATTAAAACAATGCCGGGCTGGCAGCTTGTATTTTCCGAATATTGATTTTCATATCATCCTCGATGCAAAACGGTGTTTATCGTTTACGTTTTCGCTATGTCATTATGGCCGCGTCTGTCTTAGCAGCGTAGCATCTTTATACACGATGTACATGTATTTGGTGATGATAGCGAATAATTACTTTTAGAGATATCCCGTTCAAAAATGTGCTCGAAATATTTCAACTCCATGCACTTGTCTATACACCTTCCTTCAGCTGTCGCAATTTATCATTTTTCGTGTTTATGGCTTAACCTAACCTAAAATACATGTATATTTTTTATATCTGCCCCGTGAAGTATTAACGCGGGCAATCACTGCCAGCTTGCTAACTGTTGGGAGAAACCCACTTTCAATTCAATTCAACTCGATATCCTGCAATCAGCGATGATACTGTTTTTTAAACTGGGTGACAGTTGGTTTTAACTCGTATTTCCATAGACGAATGTATTTAGTAATCGACAATTAAATTTGTGTAATGAATTACACCCCACCTTATTCATTTTCTTGTAGTAGGGAGCTGAGTTGAATTGAGATATTTTGGTCACTATGTATAAAATAAGCCAATTCTTACGAATAATGAAAAATTATTGACGCCGATTTAATTAGTCATCCATTACAATTTAGGATGGCGGTTGTACGCAGTGCAGTATAAATATTTTTGTAAATAAGTTCAATGAAAGCTCAATGTCATGTTAAAATAAGTGTTTTTGTGTGGGCGAGGCTGTCGGACGCATTAAATAGAGCCATAAAATATTAAAGAAAACAATGTATGGCATTCCAATGCTGGCGAAAAACATTAGTTTTATTTACTATAAACAGGTAAAAATAGTTGGAAAACATACCTTGTAGTTCCACATCTGTGAGACCCAATTGGTTGTTTCGAGTGAATGAGCATACCTATATACTATATATTTGAAAGCCAAAAGAAATGTAGGACCCAAATTGGAATAAAATAACAAAATATGTACATCGCACAAATGGCTGTGGAGCTTGTGAGGCTTATCAAGAGGACAGTATCAAATATTTGGGTAAATGATGTCATATTTAAGTACAATTCGAATTTAGAAAGTATATGATTTTGAATTTTGTCCAGCTTTTGTAGTCAAATACCAACGGGTTCTCCTTCACTATGGGTCGTGTTCCTCATCCATGAGTTGTACGCTTTTGTACGGTGTACTTTGGAATTTCGGGAATCGTATATAATGCACCCATTGAGTCGTGATGATTAAATTAGACATTTCAGCGTTTGCCATTACCAATTTCCGTTCTATTCTTCAAAATATAATTGTTTTGTACAAAATGGATGAAGATAATGAATGGTTAAAAATGCCGCGTTGCAAAAACCGTGTTTTTTCAAACTCTTCGTTGTGCGGGGTTGCAATTTCAATATGTTATTTGAATGTAAAGGGGCAATGAGAGGAACATGTTTGTATAGCTCATACGCTATGCAGTATAGCTTGATTCAGGACGATTCACGATGCAGGTTCTTGAGCCCGCCCTGAGCACACATTAGACCATGCGTAGAAACATTAACACTTTAAGTTTGCGATTAAAAATTCAACGTTTGGATAAATTTACAAGCAGATGTGTACATTATAGTATTGTTCGAGTCGTACGAAGAATTGTACGGCATATATTACACCAGTCGTTACTTTGGAAATGTTACCATTCATACTTCATTCAATCCAACACGAATCTCTGTCGAACACCTCCAGGGCTGATTTCATAAATGACATTAGCCCGGGAGATTCCCAAAATGGTAAATTAACTAGGTTTCGTGATGGTTTCAATGAGGTATAAGGGGTGAACTTAAAAGTTTAAGGTAGAAACTTTTTACCAGTAACTATTCGTGGGGATGCTGATAAGCTCACAACTTTCTCCGCTCAGGTCCTTTTCTCCGAAAATGAATTGTGCACCGGGTTTCGTGTCATCCGTAAAATGAAAGTATTAAGTAAAAGATGAACTTTACACAACATCAACAGATTTCAACGTGAGCTTCTCTAAGGGCACGTCCAGCTGCCCGCATGACACATGTACAGAATATACCGAAAGTGAAAGTAGAAGCCAGTCATTTGGAAAAGGGGTCATATCCTATGCTTTTCCGTAGGATATGGTCCCTTTTCAAAATGTCCGATTCAGTTGTATCGTACTGAAAATGAAAACTTAGCGGTTCGATCGCGGCGTTAATACACGTATATACATGACACGTAGTTCGGATTGAACGGAAACGGTTGTCTGCTTCACAAAGCTGGTGCATCGGACCATATCAGCATTCCCTTATACGATTAATGTGACAGTAAACGAAACGCGCATCGCCATGGCGTAATTTAAATTCAAGCTTAAAATAGATGTCTTTGGGAAGAGCGAATGACAACGAAGGTTTGCGTGTGTTCCGGCATACCACGTAAGCTGTATATCCAAGTATGGTGGCTGCAGCTCGGTCCTTTCCACCTTCCACGCATTATCAGTCCTCGTTGGGTCAAGGGTCACGAAGCTTTTTGCATTTGGCGAAACATGTCCTGACAGGTGCACGCGTGAAAGTCTCCAATGTCCTTCATTAATACTGTTTGTTTTCTTGCTCCGAATCATCGAAAACGTCACGTCGTAACAATAATAATAATAATAATAATAATTAGCATATAGGCGAGGTGAGTGACGAGGTGGACAAGAAGTTTGATCGCTCCCTCGCTGCTTCCGATTCTGCCCAGGGTTGAATATTTTGCAGGGCGTTCAAAGAGGCGTTGTTGATGCACAAGGGGTCGCGAGTGTCGTAGATGCCTTTGCTGATGGCTTCCGCCTGAAGAGACATCATGAAACGATTGGCCGCCTGACGCTCGGCTTCACGCTCTTCCGCCGTCTGCCTCCTGAAACGATACAAATGGAACAACATTTAGATTACTATAGATTTGTCCAACGAATATTTCGAAACTGTCCGCTAAAAGTTAAAGAGACCGGATATTTATCCTTAGTGGAGTATTGCTCTACGATTTGGAATTCTTACCGGGTGGGTGAGGTGCATGAAATCGAAATGGTACAGCGTAGAGCTGCTAGGTTTGTTACGGGTAACTACGAGCGAGACCAGAGCGTT
>JAQFYZ010003390.1:0-13587 GCA_034695085.1 Cylindroiulus punctatus | reverse complement strand
AAATATAGAAACCGTCATTCCGGCAATTACGATACTTTAAAGTATCGTAATTGCCGGAATGACGGTTTCTATATTTGTTATTCTCAATATTAACATTTTTTTATTATGATCAACATCGTCGATATTTTTAGGTCTTCTCCGTATAACTTTTGTTTAATTTATGAGATTAACTTAATCGTCATTTCATCGAATCGATATCAATTAGACGTTAGGCAATATAAATACACGTCTATATTGTCCCGAACTCACTTTAATGGAAATATCGTGTGCCCGGGTACAACAGATAAGGACATATACCCGTACATGATATAGCAATTGGCAAATAAATTGCTTTTAAAAAACGGTTCAATTTCGCGAAGATAAAAGTTTATCCGCGCGATATCGACTACAATACACGCAATAAGGTTTTACGAGCGAAACGTTTAATTGCGGTAAACGTTTCATCTTTTTTAACGTTTATTTTAGCAACTGTAAAATGGTTTATTTACTTTCGTCGTCGATGTACGGCGAGCGTCGTACATTTACGAGCGTATTTCGCTTTAACACCGTTTAATGGCAATTTATAGCTCCAGTCTGCCGTTATTTATTTTTAACTCGTACAGTTCAACGTATACGTATACGAAGTAGCTATAGCTGCATTTGTCTTCTAACGGCATCTTATATTTATAATTAGCCCCGCGTACATTCTTTTCAAAGTGAAAATCTGGCCGAGTCGCGATGTTTCCTATCGAGTTTTAAACCGTGTGCGCTTACACTATCGCGCTGGAATCGTTCGCATTTTATTTGTTTCTAAACTTAGCCTCGTTTATTGGCCGAATCCCAATTGGGTGTCTTAGATGAACGTACGTGTATTTAGCCCGTTCGCCATATAGCTCCATTAACGCGTGAAATACACGGATACATTGTACCGCGTATATGAATTGCATTGATTCGCGCATCACGCTGCGCATTTAGTGCATGCTGTCGTATAAAACTTTTAAGATACTGCATAAATACCAGTTCACAATGAATAAGATGTGTTGCAGGAAGTGGAAATGGAGTAGCTGCTACATCATTAACTAAACGCCCGCAATTGCGTCGTCGTCGTGGTTGTTGTTGTTGTTGTTGTTGTTGTTAGCAACTACAGCTCCCTCGTGGACACCCTCATCAATCCACGACAGACAGACACGATGAGTGTAAATGTACGCATGCAGGTCTTAATACGCTACATTACATACGAAATCTAGTTGCCATGCCATCATTTATCCAATTTGTATGGCTATTATGGATTGGAAATGGATTTGCTGCTGACTAATGGGTTCGATACATATATGTAAGCTGTTTTTTATAATGAATGTACACGTATTATCGTATTGCGGATGACGTGACAACCACGACAAATTCCAAATTAAGGTACGGGAGAAACAATCGTAAATCGTTTTTCCATTGTTTCTGAAATTGTTTCAGAAGTGGCATACCTGTAATACAGTATATCTGGCCATCTTGAGTAAACTATGAGGTTCCAAGATGCTTCGTTATAAACTCGAAATAGACAATTTTTGAGTCTCCTCACAACCGAAGCGGGGGTGTGATTATTTTCCATTTCCGGTTTACGTGAATCGAAATGACCTCTCATCTCGGAACCACATAGTTTTCGCGTGATTGGCAGGTACCGGTACATCGGGCAAAGCAAATCCATTTACACATTTTAATGTGTTTTAAAATTGTATCACTCCGGAAGTACTAAGAAAGTACGTGTCAACTTTTGCAGGGATCCGAGCAAAAGAATCACCCTGTAATCTACAGTAGCAGTACCATCGTGATAACGAAGCATATACTGAAGTCAGAATTAAGCATCGACGCATCTACGCGCATTGATCATCGTATACAATTAACATAGCGTATATACGGAGCCATTTGATAACTAGCGTAAAACATGGTTTCCTACATCCATTATTTTTATATCCGCGGCAATAAAACGAGCTCGACTAATAATAGCACGAAGAGTAGATGGAGCGAACGCCAGCGGTAAAAGCCATCGGAGGATTACGCTCCGTATAAAGATAATATGTCAGTAGGAGCATTGAAGGATCAATTTACGAGTAATAATACAAGCAGAGTTCGTGGCACGAAAAGTGATTTCATCCAACAAATTCCTATAACGTATAAGAATGAGAAGAGAGAGAGAGAGAGCTCGCCATTAAAATATCTACGGCGCTCTACATTATGCAGCGCCGCTAAGTGCTAGCTCGACTCAAATTCTGTCGGGTAAAACGATCGTACATCTACGAGACTCACTTTCGCACGAAAATCGATGAGTATATCAAAAACTAGACTAAGTAATACATCGCTGGATTTTGCAAAACGAACGAGAGGGTACAAGGGGTGATACATGTAAATATCATAGGACGATCGAGAGCGACGTTTTACATAAGGGTTATTCAAAAAGGACGGTGAAAAAGAAAATCTCATTTAGTCACATAAAAGAACTGACATACCCGCTGTATCACACCCGTCGTGGTACCAACAGTCATTTAAAAGGCAAATTACAAATACACACTGTATTCGATGGAAGTGACATACGCTCAAAAGCATGCAGTGTGTATATTAGCGGTGGAATTGATATCCGAGGTTATGCTGGCAAGTGTCTCATCAGAACTGGTCTATGTCATCTCGAAATACATGTATCTATTAAGTCCATGCACTGTCATATTACTGTCCATTCCACTGCCCATTATGTTACCCTGTACATTTCAATAAATGTATAGATCTACAGACTGTAGTACTGATCGTGCAAGGGGCGCAGTACTAATGTATCGATTCTCCGTTTTGATTATTGAAATATTATCCGAATTTCTGGATAACTCGCTGTCAGTGCGAAATATTTTAAGTAATATTGACCGTGTTCAGTGCATTTATAAGTTTGAAGATGGTAATAGCAATATTGTACAGTACGTTTCCTTCCCAACATACTGTACTACATTTATATTCATGTACAAATGAAATTATTTCTTCGCTCGATTAAATGTACACATTTAATTTGACGTTCCTTTCTGCCGAGATGGACTTAGTATCCCCTTATATATCCAGGCACTCCCACCACAGATATCACTACAGCGCGATCAACATGGAGGCACGAGTCTTAATGCAATTACACGTAGACATTAAATAGCAATAATTACTTTCGATCCACACCCGATGAATTGCTATTATGGAAACATAATTGCAGCGAATAAATAAGGCGTTTAAATGCAGAGTCACGTTAATTATCGCCGAAGTGCACTAGAACAGCAAACTTCCATTTAAGTCGACGTCTTCATGATAATGCTACTAACACACCTGCCATGTCGCTAACCACTCACGCCGCGTTTCCTATAATCTCAATTGGCTGAAGTATAGCGTTACACGCCTGCACTTAAAAATAGATTTAATCGATTTGAAATGAAATGAAATGTGGACGCGATATCAGCCGCACGAGCGTACATTCGAACATTTATTTCAATTGAAATTGCATTTCACCGTTAATTGAATATTGGTGGACACGTAGATTAGAGCAAATGGATTTGGGGTGGCAGGGTTGGCTGCGAATTGTCCCGAGTTTTCATTGACACCTTCGTTTCTTTTGTCGGCTTCTATATCTCGATCCAGTCAAAGCCAACTAATCCGAATTACTGCATCCGATAGGCAATTACACGCCTTTTTGAATTTAGTACGACTATTTACATTCCCGAAGATAATTCAAGTTGAATTAGGAAGAGACATCGCGAATAGTCGTAAATGTATAAATCGACCTGTTAAATAAACGGTTAATTCGACGTACGGGCTGTTTGGCAGTGGTTCCCTCTCCAATTTGTGTAATTGATACTTTAAACTTCCATTTTTGCAAAAAAAAATAAATAAATAAATAAATCAATTGAATATACACCAGTTAAGGTATATTCCCCCCTCCAAATGTGCTCAAAATATGTATATTCGAATGACACGAATGACAATCCTATTGGGAGTGTGCAACGCCACTAGTGGCGCTGCAGTCAGCCACTGTCATGGCCGCGAGAGTAGGATAAAAGCCTCACACGCAATAGGAAGCTTTTCATTTTCCCCAAACAAGCTCCTAAATGCGAGCAAATTATTATTTTAACGGTTTTGAATAACTCCGTGGTACCCAATACTACTCTTTGTTAGTATTTAAAGCATTCCGTATTTATTTTTGGGCCACGTGCCTGAGTTTATCGAACTTCGCCATGTTATTCGATGATGGTATTCTACTTTCACGGGAGCTTATTCGACTGCCACTAGATGGCGACCCTTTCGCCGCACACTCCCAATAGTTGTCGTCATTTATCCTTTTTGATTGTTTGTTGTTATCGATGATGATGACGATGACGATGATTTGTGTAAAATGTAACATTTTTTAATCGGGCGATGATGAGATGGCATCACATTTGCCCAATATCTTTCTCAATATGATTACGACGGAGAAGAAAAAAGGAGGGAATTTGCGCCGTCTATACTGTCGCGGTCTCAACCAGGGACAGTTCGCCTCATGAGGTGCACGAGACGTACCTGCTTTTTCGTATCTTTCGTATTTATTTTTAGTTTACTGGCTTTTACACTATAACCCAATCTAACCTAACATAAACGCGGTTATTTTTTTAGCGGGCCGCATTTTACCGCGACAGAATTTTTCGTCAATGAATCGGCGATGATCGCCAGGGGCGCGGCGATCTCACATAGTGCTCCGAGAGCGACGTTTAAGTAATTTGGCATCTCCTCTTTTTACACAACTCGGGTGAGAAGTTGATGCAGTTAAACTATATACGGCGACGACGATGATGATGGTGATGATGATGATGATGGTGGTTATATGACGCTGCCACGTACTGGTAATACGTCGTCGTAGCGTGGCTCGTTATCAGCGCCCCCAATCAGTGCATTTATTCGGCCGTCGAGTGTTTATATGCCCCCTCGAATGCTAATCGCTGGATGGTGATTGGCCATCCTCCCTCCCTCGCTCGATCTCTTTGGCGTGGACGAAGCGAGATCTCGTTCAGTGTGTCTGGCGGCTGAAGGCCCTCGAGTGCGACGGCGCTCCCAGCGATCTTTCTCGGCGTACACGTACGGCGTATAGTAGCAGTTGATGGAAGCGAGCGGCGAGTATAGTCTCGGTGGTGGCGTTAATTGCAGTCGAGTGAGTGCCAGTGAGTGAGTGAGTCGGGCGGATAAAAGCGCGTCGTTCTGCCGGCGCATCGAGCGCTCGCTGCCGCCCCGCCAGTCAGCAGCCGCGGCTCCAACGGATCGGTACCGTCGCGGCCACTTAGTGCTATCGCCACGCGTCGGTGCCACCACCACCGGAAGTTCCTCTCGCTCCATGGGCCGAGTACCGGTGACGTCACTTCCCGCCCGGAGCGCTTGAAGCCTCCTCGTGGCTGGAGGTGGTTCACCCCTAAACCGATGCAAGAACAAGGAGGTTCTTGTTACGGCCACCCCCGGGCCACGACGGTCACTTCCGGCGGCCTCCGCGCCCACCGTCGTCCGCCCACCCCCTCCTCGCCGCCGCTTCCCACGGTGGCCCCCGCGGCCCCTGGAGATGACCCTTGTCCCAGCCCAGACACGGACGAGGAGTTGGTCAGGACGTGGCATCCGCACGTCTACGGCAAACCCCCCGAGCGACCCACGCCGCACTTCATCGCCGACATCTTGGGCCTGGAGAGGACGGCCGTGAGGAAGAGGGTCGGTCGGCTGTCCAAGATGATGACCACCACCACCACCACCACCACCGTCGCCGGTGGCGAGACGGACAAAGAACGACTGACCGTGGCCAAGTTGTGCAACTTGGAAAGGCGAAGCGAGAAACGCTGCAAGGTGGAAAGGTCGCCGAAGAGTGGCGGTCAGTCGGAAGTGAGCCGAGCCCGCTTGAAGGGCTACCAAGTGGACATCAACAACGTGGCCGAAGGCAGGTGCGCGCCGGACGCCGAGTCCGCCACGGCCGATCAACCGCTGGATCTGTGCGTGGATACCAAGAGGAAAAACGCCAACGGCCAATGTCGAGCGCCCGCCGGAAGTCCCCCCGGCATGGGTGACAGCGGCGAGGACTGTCCCGCCGGGGCTAAAAGCTTACGGAAGAGGACCGGAAGCGGCGACGCCTTCGTCGAAGGACCCACCGACTCGCGCATCAACGGTCATTGCAGTTCGCCGCGACGAGAGTTCTCGGACAAGATGAGGGAGAAACCCTCTCCTCCTCTTCCTCCTCCTCCTCCTTCTCTTCCTCATCCCAACGTCAACGGGGTGACCTCATTCCAATTGGGCGCCAACAATGGACACGCGGCCCCCGCCAGTCCGCTGGACATCCACTCGGCACCCTCACCCGCCTCGGATATAAGCAAAGGTACGCATAACCTAACGGAACTCTTTTACGTCTACGGTTGATACCAGCGTGAATGTCACGCGTATCGAATGTTTCCAGAACGCACGTGGCAACGAGCGCGTATTTTATGGATGCCCCTGGTATTGAAGCGCACCCTTCACTTTCCGATGTATCGCCTCCATTTTCCATTCGGTATTCACCTTAACTGCTTTCCCTGATGGAGGTTTCGGAGGATAGGCATCGGGGGTATATACTCGGTACAGAAACATGAAACGAAATAAGTCTCCTAACCTATTAGATATTATCATCCGCCAGCGAGCATAGGTTGCGCGGTAAAAATCGATTTCTGCAATCTGGTGAAAGCCGGAAATGTCCTCATTATATTTGCTATTTTTATTTTACCTCTACGATCAAAACCCTTAACAACGCGCATATTACGCGTATATATAGGCTATCGGTCCATATAGCATACATGTAAGTCTATGGAGAATGTTGGTGAATGTCGCCTTCGTTGAATCAACACCGATGTGTACCGTACCGAATCACCTTCATACGTCGGAACTGATACATTAATTAGAACAGCGTAACAATTATTGTTGTTCGATGGAGCGAATAAAAGGAGTACAGGAATAGGTCTCGCTTTTACGCACCAATGGGGATCGGACCATGTACTGAAAGCGAAAATATATTTACCATGTACATCATTTTTAAATTAATGACACATTTTCAAGGTGAAATCTTAAGCTTATAGGATACTTTTTATTGTTACGGTCGCAACCAGCCAATCGATAAACAACAAAACTCCTGTCTGCAATTGTGAACACGAAGTCCACGTGGTGTCAATTGATTACGGGGTTTGAGGTAAGATGACAGTACGGCAATGCGAAGCACATATACACGAGAGCCGATTACTGGGGTCGGATGACGATGTACTTAAAAGTAAATCTACTGGAGGTGAGTCTACTTAAACACATGTCAAGTGGCGTGAGTTATAGTACGTTAAGTACATTACATAAATTCAGTTTGTGTAGTTTCAGATAACGGTAGTGACAAAATCCTTTTCAAAATTAAGAAAAGAGTTTCAAAAAATACAATTGACTTTTTCACTCCGATATACAGTAAAGTGAAAAGTACAGTATGACAAACTTTCAATGGGGAGCCACATCCGATGTCTCCTCGTACTCGTACACGTTCTGATCTACAGTCATCATTAAAATGAAGATTTTCGACACTGTCCCGTACATGTATCTCACACATGGTCACAATTGTCCCACTCGTTCGAAAGTGCTTCATTGTTTGTTTTCCACTCTCTCAATTACGATCTCGATACCGATTCAAACAGCGAAATTTTTGTTGGAAGCTCGAAGTTACGGGTTGACGTACATGTATAATGTTGTTATCTAGTTATTTCATCGCGCTCATCCTTCGATGAACTTTTCCCGATTAAGAAATGATGCACATTTAAGTGCATACAGTATGTTTTATTTGATGAAAAGTAACGTAGGCTATAGATCAAAAAGCTAAAATCGTTGGGGGCCTTGGAAATCAGGGTATTTGAAATGAAAAGGCAGTTTAAAAAACAGAAAAAAGAAGGGAATTTTAAATTACTGCAGATGAGTTGCAGCGTTTCCCTTATGAGAAGAAAAAAAATGGTAAATAATGCGTAAGAAGGTGAAACAGGAGTTATACTTGATCTTGTAATGCGAGGTTAAGAAAGCAAAACTTATTACAAGTTAGAGCGTCAACTTGTGAATGTTTTCATGCCGAGGTAGCGTGTCCGGGACTGTCGGAACATCGCAGAAATAAAAGTTCTAGTGGGGTCATCCCGCTTGCCGTAAACGTACATGTACATGTACATGTATGTACATATTGTAAATGTGCAAAAACTAACACACTACCGTATACATCTGTATATAAAACGAGACGCCAATTGGGAAATTGTTTCGTCATACTTTGTTATAATCAAAATGCAGATTCGCTGATTTTTGTGATTATATATATAGACGAATTACGCTCACGGAAAACTGAGCGAACATGAAAAGAGTCTGATACGCATTTGACCTCGCCATTTACGATGCGTGCTTTCGGCATAATCAACAACAATATAAAATTAATGATAATCGTATACAACGTACATATACACGCACTCACGCGGATATATTCAACCCATTAATCCCACGTGTATACCTTCTCGTCATAAAAAGCCATTATATTCAATGGAAATGAGTTCGCTAAATAGCGATAAGCATGACTCGTCGAAGATTAAGTAGGCGATATTTGATCCGTATATTACGATGATGTACAGGACGATTAACTGAACCCAATTTGGCAATAACTGCGAGAAAGACAACTTAAGTCCGGCGAAAAACGGATATAGCCTAGGCTACCTGCATACACTATATATTACGCCGGATTAGCGTTTAATGATTCTTGAATGGACTTAAGATACAGGGCGTCGCGCCGGCGGTTATTCACTCTCCCCCATTACACCATCTGAACTGGACGGCCATCTTAACATCGTGTCAAATGCAGACCAATTGTGATGGGACGCATCCCATACAGCTTAAGCTCTGATTGCAATTTCACTCTATCGGTGAATTGTATAGATTACAGAGTTTATTCGATTCAATTAAATGTAAAAAAAAACATCTCGTGGAAATCACTTTTATCAGCGTTATGTTGACTATGCCTATAAAACGATGCTTTACTATTATATATATATTACTATTATTATAGAGCCTATGTTAACACGTGCTAACATTAGGAACTGGATGGCAGTATGCGAGAGTATAGTGGTATTAAATAGAGTACATTCCCGTACCAATCAAACGCAGGAGGCTCAAAACGTCCACCAGAGGGCAGAGTGACATTGAGCACTCTTAACCTGACACGTACCATATAGTCAATTTTCTTCCTTATAAAAGGTGATAGCATCGTCATGATCGTGGCTTAAGTGCAGCTCGTTGGGGCTATTAATTGGTTTTCACGTTTGTCAGTAATGCGTGTATACGCGCAATAAAAACTAAGTCGTTTCTCGAAACGCTTCGTGTACTTAAAGAGTCAGCATAATGCTTTTGAGGCACAGTCGATGAATATGCAACGCATTATTTCCGGCCTTGAGCATGAAAATCTTCAGTCCTCGCATTGAAACGTCGATTTTTAAGCATGCTCGGTCAATTCTGACAAGTTTATGAGTACGGTTTTAATAATGAATAGCCCATCTAGGCCTAATATTATGAATTAATAAGTCTCGCGTGGGTGATTAATGCATTCGTTGTCATCATCAATTCAACTCACATATTCATCGCGCGGAGCCTAGAGATGAACATCCGAGAAAATAACGTTATGACGTTGCACAATCGCAATTTATTCGGGAAAAAAATTGCTCGTCCCTCGTACAACTGGTGTAATGTATAATCCGAGAAAGATCATCCGTATACGCGTAGGTATATCGCTTAAGCTAGCCTAGCTCGCTGCCTCTCCAGATATAAATCAAACCCCTAAATTGCTTTTATTATTTGGCCCGGCTTTTATTCTCGCTGCATCCCACGTGGAAGCAACCTGTTGTTGTTGTTGTTGTTATTATTATTATCGAACCATTAGGGGCTGCCACTCGGGTTGCCACCCATTTTGTTTTTAAATATCCCGAAGGGGATCGTTAACATTTTTTTTTTGAAACAATATTTTTGGTAAGATAATTAAGGGGTGCGTTTCCAAATGCGAAACAGAATAAAAAAAATATCCTAAGGGGCTAAGGATAATAATATACGAGACGATTCAAAAAGGCAGGTGTCAAATGACATTCCGCAACAATCTTATGTCACGAACAGACAGAAGAGCTTTCGATTTCAATGTTCAAGCGCAAGTACGTTACATTTGTCCCGGAGCATCGACTGATGGCGATGAAGCTGCGTGGAAAGCATTTCAAACTGTTTCGCATTCCCGTTTTCAGTAAGTATAGTCACCTTCTATGACCATGCCATGCCACTAAATCGAATATGGACAACGATTTTATACATTGTATGACTCGGGGCATTCGAGCATTGGGTTGACACCCATGGTCCCTCATAAACTATTATAAAAGAATCATCAAATTAATGCAATTTTCATTTTTGGTACAATTAAACTGAAAGACATATGCCCCGGCCTCCGCAATACACGTATACAGTGAGTGTAGTTCTGCCTCATCGAATCTTATTTTCCCTACCTCGATTTTAATGTAAAAAACATTTAGCGTTATACATTTATCATTCGCGATGTAACATTTAACGTCACTGGCAATAAGTGTTTAAAACAACGCCCGCTTAAAAGCTATTCCACTGGATTAGTGGAATGACTAGCTTACGGTAGGTGTGAGATGAATGTGAAAACGAGTTCAATGAGCTCGAAATCAATTGTTGGGGGAGGAGGAGGACATTTTCCACTCGCCGGTGCGCAACCCTAGCCAACTAGAATTTGCAATGAGCATTAGCACAATGTGAGGCTAATGTGTGGTCCGGGGTCACAGGGCGTCCAACCGACTCCTTTAATACCACGCAGTATAACTTAATAGCCGGTAGATAACAGTTTCGGGCCTTAGCGCAAATCCACGAGGATGAAATTCAGGAGTCACGCTTTGCCTCGCAGGTACATTTGGGTGGATGACACTCGATCAGAAGCCAGTCTCAAACACACGAAACGAGATAGCAGACAATGAGGGTGAACTTCGAGGTGCATTTAACGTATCAATATCCTTCTCTTTGGCGGCGAAATCGACACAATCTGACATCCTCGCATTACTTAAACAAATTCTGATGCGTCATCAAAAGCGAAACATTTATTCTGCCAGGAACGTTTGACAATAGAAAATCACTGGCACCCTGCTTCCCGAACCTTCGTGAATTACTCAAAATTAGGTAAAAGTGGTTTTTAGAGTAACGACACCTCTGAATTCAGACATATGGACACTAAAACAGGGCCAATTTAGCTTTAGATTGAGTCGTTGCTTATTTTTAATTTTTATCTGAATACTTTATCTGAATTGGATGAAAAAGGTTTTCAGACAAGTGGTTTTTTGGGTGTATACCGGTATATAATGAAGGAAAATGTTTGGGAAGCTGGCTCTTAACGTGCGCAGTAGTTAATCGTGTATAGTAGCTATTCAAATAATTGATACTCATGACAATGAACGATATAGAGGAACGGATTTTGCAGCCTCGGTGCATTACAGACTTCAATTTAGAGACGTAATAGATTCACGTTGAATTTGCCAGCTGTATGTACACTAAATTTAAAAAGCAAGGTCCCCGGTATTAGCTAAAAACACTCTTTGCTCGCCCAGCAATCTCAGATTAATCGGATATTCGTTTAAAATGTCCCCTCTACTACTTCTGGGAATCACTTACACGATACTATGAGCTGTTAATAATGCACCGCTATGATCACGAATAGGGTAGTTTAACTTAAAAATGTTGGCTGGTTGCCCTGGTGTCAAACTCGCGCAAAAAACGACGACTATATACATTATTTCGAAATGTAAAATCAATATTTATCGCGAACTCATAAGAGAATGAATCATGAGCTTTCGAGAAATTCCTATGTACATGTACATGTGTACGCTTTGAAATGGTCATGAATGACTCGGAGTGAACCATTGCATGATTCAGATAGGTTTTTTTCAAACAACTAGTATAATATAAATGTAAGAAAAGCTACCCATGAGAATAAAAGCGAAGACCGTATACTGGCGTTATCTACTAGCTGACCAAGCGTACCATTGAACTTTCATAATGCAAAAGTGAACGTAATATCGATGTTATTTTACATTGTATTGAACATGCAAATGCATTTTATTTGTTACGGGCCTACACATCAACAGATCGATAACATAATGGCTATAATAAACACGAGCAAGGTCTTTAATTTCTGACAAACAACTTACAAATTTCTTTCTTTTCTGAACTCCATCGCAGGGTCAATCACTGTCAGCCCTACGAGAGAATCCTACTTTTATATACAGCGTATATATATAGTCTACGGCGACTAATAATCACGTAGAACAGCCCCGCTTTATTTCTAATTCGCGGCACTTAACATTTATATATTATATTAACTGTACCGAAGGAGTAGTTGAAACGAAGCACCATATACAGTATAATGTATGTACCAAAGTCGCCTTCCGATTATTACGGCGCATCCTTCGCCATCTCTCCGAATTGTACGACTTTAATTTCAGGCGACTAAATGGTTTATAAGAAGTGAATTTTTGTCGTCGTGCTTTACTCTTCTAATGTTCGTGTTCCGCGAAATCTAATCTCCTTAATGCCAATAAAGAAAATGCTCGCTGCAATTCATCGCCAGACGATAAGGAGACGCGTCACACCTTACGCCCTCCACATCCATTTCATTACATTATTATTTATACGGGATACGAAGACGGAAAGAAACAAAAAAAAAATCTCAAATCTCCGGAGATTATATAGGCTATATACGCCGCGCGCTCTCTAAAGGGAGGATGAAATGCAATTTATAAAATGTAACTGCGTGGAGCCGTTTTGTATACACGCTCGTACGCCGTACGTTATCGCTTAATCAAAAATAGTTTCGACTGAAATTACACGGAGCGACTTCTGTATACGAACTACAGGGTGCGTGCGAGCAGTCACTCTCTGTATACATACATGTATATTGTAAAAAGGCCGCGTAGTTTATTTTACGTAAACATTTTTATTGAGTTTCACGAAAGTAAACGTTATCGTGTATACGCTATACATTATACGATGGCAAACCTAAAATTGCACGATATTAGGTTTTTTAGTTATAAGAAAATGTTAGGTTTTTGTTGCGTGAGAAACGCGTGACTCTTTGGCGTCGTGCGCGAACAGCTCGACACGCAATAAATATGAAAAGCCCCTTATTCAATTTTGAAAGCGCTGAAAAACAGCTGGAAAAAAGCGGAGGATACGCAGCCAGTGTCTCCTCAGACGAAACTAATTAACTCCGGAGTAACCGGATCTTTTAACTCGCCGTGATGCATATGGCCTCGCCACCAATAATAACAACACCATTAAGACTAGCTCATCTAGAGCTGGCTACCAATGACGCAAATATACACAACCGAGCTCGCCATAATGTACGTACTGAATGTAGCATTTAACGAAACGCAGCATATACAGTATATAGGCTACAGCCCTGGTGGAAAGATTAGTATAGAACAGTATAAAAATGATAGTGATATCAGTACAAATATACTGATCTTTGATGAT